>JAQIWE010001283.1:0-16426 GCA_034698565.1 Campodea plusiochaeta
GTCTCATCTCATCAACAAACTATGCACTTAATGTTTATATTCCTTTCAACTACTGTATATTTATTTGTAAATGTATTATTTTAATGTCTTGATAAAAGCTAAGGGTCTTGGCTGAAACACTGACAATACTCTGTATTTTCATTGTGGATTTGCAATGTTTAAGCTAAAAAAAATAATTATTTATTCTATTCTATGATCTAGCTTACAACAACAATAAAAAAAAACAGCCAAAAGAAATGATAATGAAGTAATACAGGGTGTTCCATAATTATGTTACCACTTTTCTAAATTAAAATGTTTTAAAATTATGTTCAATGTAATGTAATTGTATTATTTTTTCTTGAGATATTTTGGTACGATGGACAACTCGTTACTTCTTCTATATCAGTATTTTATCACTGTTTTGGTGTGATGCATGATTCTACAGTTATAGACATCAGTAGTTTTCTTTATTTTTAATTGTAAGTCTAAAGAACGCGGAAGTGTATTATTTATGAAAGCCCTACTTGACTGTTATATAGTACTTTATATCTTCGATAATAATATGTCACGTGTTTTAATCGACCTAAATTAAAATTATCGTTTGTGAACTTTACTCATAAAGTTCATTATGTAAATTAATGAATTGAAGAAGCACGTCATTACTGTACGCTATATGAATGAGATATAATACTTCATAATATAATTTTATGCTATAACCAATTATGATATCAAATTCAAGAAAATGATTTTTTATGACTGGCTTCCTGCTGAAGTTCATATTTACGAATTATTTTTGAATATAGTACAAATTAACACTAATGCAATTAATACATTATTATTCAATTAGTATGTTGTGAATTATTTAGAATATATATTAAATTCAAGTGAAATAATGGCATATCTCACAACAGTAATTTAAATATCAAAAATTATTATTTTACATGGAATATTATGTAATAGAATTCAATAGTATAGAGTTGTTTAGTACTCTTTTGAATTTATTAACCAAAAGAGATGTTATAGTCCTATATTAATCTAATTCAGTTGTATCATTAGATATTTCCGAATAGAGTTTCCCCATTTATTATTCGCACCCTTGCTCCCCGTACCTTTCCCTTTGTATATAATCGTGACATTAGGGGGTTTAGGGTTCTGGCGGTGCTTTTAAGTACGAAAACCATCATGAAAAATAAAACTAAGTCTACCTTTTTCCTTCAACAACTTTTAAGGAAGTTATTTCAAATTTTTCTTTCTTTCAATTTTATTTTCTCATTCTCTTTTTACAACTCTGTGATAATTAAAAAGGAACAGAAAATGAGTAATAAAATGTCTACTTTAATTTATTCACTTAAATGAAGTTCAACTGTTGTGAAATTCATTATTACATTTTGAAAGTATTACGAAACTTTACGTAAATTGAGTAATTGACGTGTTGAACACCAAAGGAGTAATATTTATTCAGATTAAGGAAAGAATTATAATTGAACTATATAGTATTATTCTTGAAAGAAAGAACGATTTGCAAGTAGTTATGCCATTTTCAAATATGATACGTATCATTATTTGAAATTAAATAATGGGAAAAATAGTAGTGAAGATAGGCCTATGCAGTGTATATGAATAATGTAATGAATATATATATATATATATATATATATATATATTTTAAATAGCGATATATATAGTCTTTCATTCCACGAGACAATATCGTAACTTTGCAAATCTAAATAGCTATCTCTTGCGAAAAACTCTCAAAACACAAACCCAAAATATGTAAACTTCCAGCTAAACAAAAACAGCTGATGATTTTGTCGAAAGTTATTGTTGAGAACAAAAATCCTTTCTTGAGTAACTGCTTTTACACAGCACCATTTATGCAGATGAGTGATAACACTGTATACTGTAACATACAATGAGTTTTTGGCTAATTTTCTTGTCTGATATAATTCGGCGCCGGAAGCAGAACCTCATTTGGCGAGTACATTGTTTCTGAAAACATTCATAAAAACACCTTAATAAGGTTACATAACCAAGTATGGATTTATTATTATTATGGTAATTTATTTGTAAGTATCTGCTTTTGTGAATTCAAATGGAATGTAAGAAAAAGTGACCTCGATAATCTATAAAAGAACAAATGTTTAGCTGATGAATAATAATGTTAACTTTTAATAGTGCAGATTCTTCCAAGAATGGATGTAAAATTATCAAAAACTTTAAGTTTGCTATGAGTATAATTTTAGAGCTGGAATAATGATATACTAAAAAAAAGCACAAAAATCCGGAAACAGAAAAACATAAAGATTAATGTCCAATTTCGTTGATATTGGACCATCGAAAATTTCATTCTTCGACTCGAAAGGCGTTGTTTTCACAAAAGTTTACAGGACCTCACACGATACTAGAGAAATTGGCTAGAAAAAGTCAATGATAATTGATAAAATGACTATATGCTGGTCGTGGCTGTATTAACTACAATGGGTAATTTATCATTAAGTCACAATATTTGCTTTCTTTAGCTCGACCTTTTTTTCTAGTTCTTTATCGTTTCCAAAAATGATTATATGATAATTATATTTTACTGACAAGTTTCGAAAATTAAAATAATAATAACAATAACGTTAATGAACAGCGGTACTGATTTTTAAATAATTGCATAGGTTTATTTATTGACCATCATTTTTGATCATGCAATTTTTTTAAATGGGTGAAACTGACATCAAATCTCACAATATAAATAATATGTAAATACTCGTATATGGTGAAATTTAAGAAAAACTCACATTCGATTTAATTCAATCTTTAATCGTTTTATTTCGGAAACATGATATGAGGAATTGTGTATTGCTGAATGCTTGCCCGACGAAAATGGAAAATTGTTCACCCCCATCTTCCTATTCACAAACCCTTTCTATATCACATTTGTTATACAATTCCTGTCATATCTTTTTTTATCCACCAATACCGAATTAATATTTATGTGATCCTAAACACCTAAAGATTCCTCCATATAATAGTGTGACTTTGTATAATTCTCAAATAATAATAATAAGACCCGAAGATGTCTGATCGTTCACCTGGCAGAATACAATGGTGTTTGGAGCACTTATAATAATATGATGAGCTATAAAACGTGACTCTGATTTTAATGAAGGTTTAGAAAAAAGTATTGTATAGGACGGTCTTAATTTATTTGCTCCATCTGCTGCTGTAGTTTGACTCAAATGACACCCCAACAGTGATTTGAAAGCTTGGAGTTGAAATAGAATTATTTTTAAAGGGTTACTTGCAGATAATAAATTTCCGGTTTTCTGTTATTTTCTTGTACCTTATATAATTAAGGAATTTTTGCAAAAAGCTTGACATTTTTTTACCCAACGGATCAAGAGATATTTCTATTTATATAGTCGATAGATTTTCCACAACTATAGCACAAATCGACCAGCTATATTTTGCTTCAAATTATTCGCTGAAAAACACGTATTAGAATACATATCTATTATGTAGTAGCAAAACCGACTTAAAAATAATACAAATTAATCATTTTATTCATATACCAGCAGTTGTCTTGTTTGGGCCCGCTCGCTTCGCTACCTTACGGCTTATTTTCTTGTATTTTCTAAGGTGAATATCTCCACAACCGATGTTTTTTGGGAGGCAAGAAAAATAACATTCAACTCATGAGTTATTTATATCAAGAAGACTAATATTATTTTATAATACCAGAAAAGTCAATTTAACTGCAAGTAACCCTTTAGAGGTTTTATGTGTTGTTGGTTGAGGAAAAGGAAGTCTGTTGAGGTTTGTGAATAATTCTGCTTGTTTGTTCTCTACTTAGAAAGTTCCGATTCATTTGCACGAATACATTTATTCGTTTTACACAAGTTCATTGTTCGCAAGTCAGAAATAAATTAAAGTAACTTTTAGAGAATGAACTAAAGTTTGTCAGAATGTAGAGTCCACAATGAAGTTTCAGTAAGAAGGTTTCATTTTTACCCATTGAAATTGTTCTGAAAGTATTTTCTTCTTCAACTTCAATTTTATAGGTGATTTTGAAATATATGATATTTTATGATCTTTAGAATCTTCATTTAATAGCAGCAAATAAAAATATACTTTTTTTTTTTCATTATTTTTAAACCAATAGCTGAAATTTCTTAACGTATAAAAAAAAATAGCACTCACATTTCTAATAATTATGAACAAGTTAGAGGTAAAACAATATCAAACGACTTATCGTCTAAGATTAAGAACTGGTAAATCGATTTTCGCGAAACATTTTTGTATTGGCTCAATCTTAGTTGAAGGATGCCGCTTACAGATAATAACCAAACGAAATTACTTCCTTATTTGTTATTTTCCGAACAAACTTACGATTCGAATCGTGTGTTTAATTAAGTGTAATTTGTAGTACCGAAATGCTAACAGAAATTCCTCGTGTTTTGTGAAGTGACGACACTATCATTTGCATCTTTAAGATATTATGCTAAACATATTCTGTGAACACCACATTCTTCAGCTGCTTTTACTTTTTTACAAAAGTGACAAAATTTAAATTTGAGTAAAAATGAATGAAACTAGTCACTGTGCAGATTACTGTAAATGAGTGATTAGCATATTTCAGCCAATAAAGATTACTACATTTTAATTTCAACATTGCAGGCAGTAGTTGGGTTGTAGTTAGCTATTATAAGTTCAAGCGAACCTAAGTTCAGCGGACCTAAATTTGTTTGAAATTTTATATTTTAGAAGTCATACATAATAGAGGTTAATCATTTCAGAAAAGTTCTAAAAAGGATTTACTGATGATAGATTTAAAAAAATCAAAATTATTCATAATATTATTTACTTCCTTGATCATTTCAGGTTTCTATTACTCTTATATTCAGAATTTCGTATTTTTTTAATTTCGTATATAGAGATTATAGTCAATCCTGGAAACGTCAAGAAAGATGATGGATTAAATAAATCGAAAAAAAAAAAAAAAAAAAAAAAAATCCATATTATTTGAAATTACACATTGGTACAATTTTTTATTTACGGAAGTTATCCAAAGATCCAATTAAAAAGTAATCTACTGCATTTCAAATTTAAAGATTTACTTTGATCTCTGATCAGCTGGTAATAATCTACATAACACATGTATGAGCAAAACTTGAAACTTCCCTATCGTGCAGTATTGTTTGAAGGTCGTAGTTGAGTTATTACCTATTTTGACGTATTTTCATGCTCACACATATCCAGTTACATACACACATGCAACATCATACACCCCCCTAGGAGTGTTCATACGATGTGGTACAAACATCAACACTGTCAAGAAAGTGAGGAGCAAAATATAATTATTTGCTGAGTTTTTCTGCTTATTGTAATATTTTATATATAGATAAGTAATGTATGCAATATTTTATTTTTATTGTAACAATTCAATATAATCTAAATTGAAAACTATAAAAAATATATGCTACAAACATGTTTCAAGAAAAGTTAGGAAGTTCCAGCCATGGAATTATATATATATAAAAATTGTTATTTTTATTTTTTAAGCTGCTTCACATTTTGGAAAGTATACAAGTGCAATAGTAAATCTCGTGTAAATGTATTTGAAGTTATTTTAATAGCTATAAATTATTATTATTTATTTGATCAGAATAGACCAGAAGCATAGCTGATACAAAAATTACAGACGAGGGGTAATTCACTACAGAAAAAAAAACGTGCACTAGATTCTGATTCTTTGGGGATTCTTAAAGATTCTTGAGATTGTTCGAAGATTTTTTGATGATTCTTGAGTAAATGTACACTGATTCTTGGAAGTGAATTACCCTTCGATTACAGAATATAGTAATGTGTTGTGTTCATGCGTATAAAACCGTGGGTATGGTACTACTATACTGTACATTATGAATGAGAATAAAAAAGAGCAACAATACAATTGTGATCGGATATTGAATCTCAAATTAATTACTATTATTTAACAGTTTTATATGATGTTCACTCATTTCAATTTGTAAGACACAATATTCTTCCTTGTTTAGTGAAAACAAAACAGAAGTGAATATTTACATATTATACCAATGTTAAGTCTTGCCAGATTACTCTCAGAAATTGTTAAATAGAATCGAATTAATGCAACATGAAGTATTGGTCAGCTTCCATATTTTTGCCCACACTACCATCCCACCAGTTGGACTCCTGTTTTAGGACACACAACATAAATGCAATACCTGCCGGTAGTTTGACTACCTTTTTTGAGGTGTGGACTCACTGTATGAGAATGCCGGAAATTTTGAGTTGTTCCACACGTGTGGTGGACGTGTTTAATTATGGAAATGAGAAAGACCCACTGTGGTATTATTTACTTTGAATTGTTTGGGTGCTGTATTAGAATAATATATTTGAAAAGGATAGGAATTATTAGTGTTTGGTCAAAAGGGTTTGCTCTCATTCGGCAGCGCGTGGAGGGCAGTTAGAGCAAAGTGCAAAAGTTCTGGGTTGTGGAGATGAATGGTAGGAATTTTAAGAGTAAAGTGTTTTCGGTGTGCAGTAGTTATAGTCCTAGTGTTTTTAAAATCTTAAGAACCCAGATCGATTAGCTTTTCAAACTTGTTTTAATAGTAAACCCATTGTTGCCCACCTGTTAGGGTGATTCTAATTCTTTATTTTCTATACAAATCGCAAGTAGGTCAATTAATTTAAACAGACTAACAAGGGATTATCAGTTGACGGTTGTCAGAAAACGGTTAGGGTTCTTATGATTTAAAATTTACTATATACCAACACTCCACTTGAAAACGCCTGTTTCTTTACATTATTCATTGCAGTTAAACTTTTTGAAATTTTGATTAATCTCACGAAAAATTTATTTGACCTGATGATGTTTCTATTTCATCTTATCAGAAACTCGAATTGGTTAGTGCACAACATCTACCAACAAATAAGGAAAGTTTTCGTTTGAATTAAATACTCCTTAGAAGTTTACAAAACTAAAAATGACTGCTGAAAATGAAACTTTTATGACCTCTAATAAAGAACGGTGAGCAAATCCGAGCAAACCGTAACGTTAGTAATATACTACGACACAACTTCATTAATTTTTATTTGTATTACTTTCAAAGAGTATTTTAACGAGATATTTTATGTATACACTAGATTCTCATCAAACATTTTAAAGATGAAAATCTACAACTTGAATAAATTTTTCGAAGTTGCTTTACAGATGACACACTTGAACTTGAAGAAAACTGAAAATCCAAATAATGTTTTTCTGAACGACAATGCCTAAACTGAGCGCAATATTATAATTGAAATATCCACTTCCATCTAAAACTACCGCTTGTTTTCCACGTGTGTTACATATAGCGTGCCACATAATATGCTGTACTATACAACATACGTCGAAAAGAAGATAAAGATATCTCCATGAATGATCGCCGACTTGATTTATCCCCCGCATTCATACTCATCGTGCTTTGAATAACTGAAGACCTCAGCATATCGTAAATGTTTGCTAGATGTTATTGGCTAGAGAACTTAAACGACGACTATTTGCTTTACGATCTTTTAATGAATTCCGTTTATGACTTGGGTGGGAATAGGATAGTTTAAAAAGTCGTAATTTCGTCGCTTTACACGACTTTTCCGGTGATTTTGTTGCAAGGAATTTTGTCTGTTCATCAATGACACCGTTATTTAGGTTGTTACCTTGTAAAGTATGTAAATTTCGAAATTCTTCATAATAATTCTTGCATTTATTTAGACGTTTGTGTGTCTATACGAAGTAACCACCATATTATGCGTTATTTCTGTTCTATTATATTGAATTTATATTGTAGTTGATTCTTTATTGAATACTGATTCTCGGAAAATACTTTATTATGCAATTACCCATAGTGCTAGTTTTTGGGGAACTGAAAGAAAACCTTATTTTGTCATGGAAAATACCAATGTTCAGTATTGCTTTATGTTCAACCACATAGTTAGCGTCCTCATCAACCAAAGCGAAAAAGTTTCTTTTGTACATTTGACATAACTGATGTTTTTATTTTTACTCATTTCATTTCAATTTGTAACTCTCTTTCTCTGGGCTAGATCTCATCCAAAGATGGAAGCATTATTGGCTGTCTCATCAACCTATAAATATCTCGGATCAACAATCAACCTATAAATATCTCTGGCTGTCTCATCAACCTATAAATATCTCTGGCTGTCTGATCAACCTATAAATATCTCAGAATTAACCATTTAGAGTTTTGGAAATTTATAGTTCAGGACACTTTTCTAGAAGAAATTTTCCCATTTTTAAGAAAAAACTGCTCAATGCTTTACTCGATATATTTACCCTATGGCAACACTTATCCTCATTTGCGAAAACACCCCCTCATCGTAATTTTCAACCCTAATCCATCGTGATTTACTTCTGGGCTAATAACCTACCACTCTGTAATAACTACTACTTCTGCTATACACAAAGTAAGCGATGTCAGTCACCTTACGAATTACAAAAGACGTTTGAAAAATCTTCTTTAATAGTGGTGACGTACACTCAGCACGGTGCACGACTCAAATTACCACTTTTTATGTCACAAAGTTCTTGCCTCATTACATAAGAGCTAAACTATTCATATATTATATACAAGTGCAACTTTTTTCCCTGCTTTTCTCTCTCTTTTAGCTTTGGAGATGTTATGGTGTTTATGCAGATGCGGAAGAATGTTTATTGTAACAATATTAGATACTTCACAGACTTCGGATGATCATAAATTAGCAGTGTTTTTTTTATATATATATATACGTAAAAACACATTTATGATAAGGCGATTTTGTGAATGTAATTGTTAGAAACACAGAGTTATTATAAAATATTAATGAAGACATTCCTTTAGGGAATTCTCTCTTGCCTAAGAATTACTTATTCTTTGGTGGTATAGTTAATTCTATAAAAAAAGTTTATCAAAGAGCAGCCAAAATATTTCTATAATCTTTGTTGGATCTTCAACTGATGTCAAATTCAATGAATGAACAATTTTTAACCATTATTGGAAAAATAAATGTTATTTATGCTGTAGTTTATAGTTTTATACCGTGAATATCTTATTCTTGATATGTGCCACAGAATCCAATCAATCGTTTTGAAAAAAAAAAAAAAAAAATTATTTCATTCCAAAATCAGAGTTTTCGTATAATCAATTGAACTCCTTATATGCATGAAGATTCTCCGGAGACCAGGTCTTCAGAAATTTGAAGTTTCAGAAAAGTGAAATTAAAAAATTCAGAAAGTATAATATGTCAAACTCTGTAATGTCCCAAATAAATAGAGACATTTTTCTCTGTTCCACATACTTCACCATTTTTCCACAAGTGTTCATCGTTTATAAAAGAACGAACCAAGTTACTAATAACTCAAAAATAAACCACAGAAACAGAAAAACCATTCATAAAAATTATTTATTATTAGAGAGCGGTTTCCTTTTCATTCACGATTAAAAATAAATGGAAAACACCCTCGGTAGCTGAGGCTGTAGTGTGAAGCTGACATACAATAATTTCTCATCTTGTACTGTTATCTTCGACTTTGATCGCTGATGATCGAATTTTCCTGGGGCAAAAGGTTTGATCAGCTTCTGTTTTGTGGGCGGATCTTTCGGTATACGCTTTCTTTTCATTTTTGATATCTTTAATTGCTCTTTAAGAACTGGTTGTAAACAGATTAGAATAATTTGGGTAAAATTGGAATGAGTTTTCATGAGATAATGATTGTTCTAGATATTATCGTTCGGCTTGTAATGAAATAATAATAACTGAGTTTTATTAAAGGCCACAGACCTATCGAACATGTGAGTATACATAAGACTATTTGGTTTTGATATAGTAATGACAAATAAAAGAGTAATACATACACACGAAACAATGAGAAATGATTTTGACATAATTGCATTGACGGGACAGTACAAAATATTATAATATTTGGATGATAGCAGTACATTGGTAATAATTTGTGGTGTTAGATACATAAAGTACAAGTATTTGCATGGAATAATTGAGAATGTGAGTTTTTACTGTTGAATATTGAACAAGAAACTATTAATTTTGATTATATGGTTTACATAAATGAAAATATCTTTGATGTGTATGTCTAGGTTACAAAATAATGTGTTAATATCTTCTCGTGGACCAATAGGGGTTAAGGCTTAAGGGGTTACAAAAAAATGATAAATAATAAGTTTATATTGAATGTCATAGTTTTAGCTCATTGTATAAATGCGATAAGCGTTAGTATATATTACACATTATTATATTTTTTTTCACAAATTTGGTTCCCTCTGAATTTTTATTTTCTGTTTGGTAATTTCTTACATAAACCAGCAGAATGGAGAAATAAGCTGAAATTTATGCAAGCAAAAGTATAATGTGAAGCATAGATTATTCTGAAATATGTATCCGTTTAAAAACGCTGCATTTAGAAGATGGCTGACTCGAAAAAATATAAAATATAATCTGAAAGTCGAAAATTAACCAGTGTTTGTTGTACAAAATTCTAAGCAAAAAACGAGGCAATGTGAGAACAGAAACTAAGACGAATCGTTATTATATAACTTCCAAGAATTTAAATCCGAAATATTATTCTCAACAAATAAACGAATAAAACCGATTCATTTAAAGCGTGTAAACCCAATCTTCATGCTCTTCATCTCGTAAACTCTCCAACATCACTGAGCAGTCTAAACAATGGTAGTCGCACTCTTTCGACATGCAATGCTGTCAGATCCGATTAAACTGATTAGAAGAAGAAATAATATACTTTAAGTTCTCAACTGACAACTGTGATTAAAGACGTGCTAACGAGGCTTATCAGAAGGTGCTGGATGAAAGTAGGGAATGGTGCTTGGTTTAGTTCCACGTGCCTGAATGACTGGTTAGATGGAAGGTTTGGGTGTCAAGGGTGCGATTCGCTATATTTTGGAATATCAGATTTTGGAGTTTTGAATTTTAGGGCATAATTTTATATTTATTAACGTTTAGTACAATTTTGTTCAGTTTAATAATTGGAGCATTGATAAAGTTTCATATATATTTAGTGTTATATTACTGGTTCTCACTTCTCAAGAATCCAAGAAATACTCGAAGAAATACATCTTCAAACATGGCAGGTAGGTTTTCGTGTCTTCTCAACGAAATTTTCTTGAAGCTTTCCACTGAATAGAACCACAAGATCTAGTTTATTTATAATATTAATCTATAATGAGTGGTTTACTGTTGAAAATGAGTTTAGTTGATAAATAATCACAAACTATCCAAATCACCAAATTTATGAGACTACGAGTAATTATTAACCAATTCACAAAATGCGAAGTTCATACATTACTATATTTTCTTGACAAAATTCACCGACCACAATTTTGTATCATTATATTATTATAGCTCTTATATACCGCTCTTAGCTACTCTTATTCGATATCTACGTGCATATTGAACATTACCACTATAGCATAAGAATGCATTATTCGCTGATGTATTTGTGGGTGCGACTATTGTCTTCACTTGAATAAGGGTGTGTATTGGGTTTATTGCAACAAGTTCTATTGAACTTTGCAAAACTCCACCCATTATGTTGTCAAAGTCACAATCGAAGATGACAGTTGAATTCTTGTCTGTCTTTAGAAAGAAAGAATCTGCTGATGACTGTATCAAATTTTACAAATGGAATGTCATGTTCAATGAAAACTCGAAGAAGCATGATCTGTGTTTTACGACCTTTCTGTTCTCTTCTTGGAGAACTACTGTAAAAATTCGTAAATGAAATGTTTTGAGTGGTGTTTGCTACAAGTAGCTCCAGAGTTTAAAAAATATTAAGTAGAATATTACCCATTTTTAAATTAAATTTGCATTTGATTTACGAACAAAGATAGAGTTCCCAACAACAAAAATCAGAATTCTATATCACAGGTTAAAATATTAATTCAGTAACATTTCACCGAGCATAGATAAGAAAAACTCGCGTGATATAGTTTTTTAAAGTTACTGACTTAGTGACTATAGGCTATCGTCTATCGGTAATATTTATATTTAATCATAGAAATAAAAAATATCGTAACAAGAAAACTGCTTTTTGTAGTTATTAAAAACATCACAGAAAAAACCGGTGCTAATTACTTTAAAACCAATATATTCTCGGATATTACTTCATGCTTAAATGTATAACAATAAATGCAACATAAAACCACGTATCGAAACTTTAATTTATTACTCATTCCACGTATATTACTTGTCACAACAACATTTCACACTTATTTAACACAACGATTAAGGTTAATCCACAATATGCTTCGCTTGCACTCTTACAATAATCCGATTAATTCATTTCCATAATTCTATTTCGTAATGTGAAGTCTAGTGGCAGCTTCTTAATGTGTGAAGGCGTTTTGTATTTCCATTCGGGTCAATGGTCTTCCGATTCTCTAAACCTTCTTTATTATTATTGAAGTATAAACAGTTCGTTGCAAGGTGTTTTGGCTCAAATAGATTTTTTATCGTTTTACACAAAATTATTGGCAACTACGAAAACTCTTGAGGTTTGTGTTTTTGGATGGATTTCAACCTTTTTTATTCGATTCATATGATGCCGCTCATAAAACGTTTCCAGAGTAATTAGATCGAACGTACATGAGGAACAGTATTCTCTGTACCGTAATGGTTTTACATAACATTTAAAATGCGAAAATCACAGATCAAATAATAATTATATTATATTGTTTACACGCGAGGATTAAACAAGATCGTCGTATTCGTATAAAATTGGGAAACGACATTGGCCGATTTTTTTACCTTATCTAGAACAGCGAAAATATAGCTTAAAATTCAATTTTGTATACGAAATATTGTGAGATTGTAAATA
Organism: Campodea plusiochaeta; assembly: GCA_034698565.1. Taxonomy (NCBI): domain Eukaryota; kingdom Metazoa; phylum Arthropoda; class Diplura; order Rhabdura; family Campodeidae; genus Campodea; species Campodea plusiochaeta. The sequence continues at coordinate 12,878 of JAQIWE010001283.1, forward strand.
CGTAAAACAAAGTTTTGCACGTTCAGCACCGTAACAGTTTTCAGTAGATCAATACTTTTTTGCACATCCCTAATTCATTTGTCGATAATTTTCAATCGAACGTTATTGTCTATTCTATTATAAAATATATTTTAAAATCTCCATCAAATACACATTTGTGTGGAAAGAGCCGGAAGCAATGATGGTTAGGTAAGTCGTAAATGGAATACCATGTCATACAAGAAGTGGAGACTTCATAATCATTAAGAACAAACCCAAAAAGAAAACAAAAACTTTTAAAAGGAAAAGCATGTCGTCAGAAAATTCTTTCTTAAAATGATTGAATGTCAAATGTATCTATTGAGTCTGTATTGATAAGTTAAGAAACGAAATAATGAATTATGTGTCAAACCCACTAAAGATCCCATAGAACAAAACGAGAGAAACTAGTGACGTTCTAGCTTTAAGTATTTTGAAAAGATGCAGTCGGTAACATAAATTGTTTTTTTTTGTTGCATTTAAGAGAAATTACTAATTACTCTGGGCTCTGACACTTTTTCTTAATTCTGATTTTACTAACACTGCATAATCCTGGATTGACTGGTTTCTGTTACGGTATTCTTCTAGTTTTTGTGATCAAAGAGATCCTAAAATATCTTAAATATTCAGCAACATTATGAACCCGAAGCAGGCGCAAGTGCTGATGAAGATCAGTGATAATTCTATTTGCAGTTAGCAGTTTTCTCACGGATATGAGATTAGATATGTTTCCATTAAATTTTCATAATTTTGAACTTGCTAGTACGCCCGTTTTTAATGAATATTAATGTACTGTAACAAGATCAATACATTTTTAAGTTCCTAAATACTCTTTCATACCTTTAATTAAATAAATTTCAATAAAGAAAAGAGCTAATCGTAAAACTCCATAAAAATACTATATAGTGATTAATGTCCAGAAATTTAAAGTTTTAAAGCAAACCAAATTTGACAAATAAAATCCACATTTTCCGGATTAACCCAATTAAACTCAAACCCCATTTAACTTATTGCTTCACTCGTGAAAACCCTAGCCCATTCCTAACCCGAGTCCCGTTCCGTCCCGTCACAGTTCATGTTCCATGGTGCATTTGTGACAGCATGTAATTTGGTTGAATGCAGATGATAGATTAGTACAGCTTCTCTACCGCTGGGTGGCATTGGAGTAGATTACTAATGTACATTTAATGAGAAGAATGAATTGCTACTGCTGCTCACTGAGTTGCTTTATTCAATTAAATGAGAAATTGGAGAACATGTGCCCAACCGTGTTAAATGATTGAGGGAGAGTTATTTGCTGAATGGAATGTTTTGAGACAAATGTTCGATTTGCAATTTGCAGGAGTTATACTGACAGTTAGTGCACTGCTGCAATATATTGAGAATAATAATTTTATGTCTATGAAACTGAAGAATTAAATTTACAAAATTTTAAAATAGGATTATGGTATTGGACAAGTAGTGTGGCATGATTGGGATATCCGAAATGATGTCACCATTTTTTTTCTTTCTTTTTACAAATTCTATAGTTTGAAACCAATGATAGAGAATCTGATGTTAAGTGATGTTATACGTGCATATCGTAACTTCTCTTATTATTTGCTTCTAATTTAAAAAAAGTAAATAATAGCGAAACATGTTAAATTGTTAATATCATGGCAAAAATGATTTATTAGTACTGTGAACCTGGAAGCAGTAGTACAAAAACTCCCTATCATGATGACACGCAAATGTGGATGGCTGTCGTGGTGCCCTGTATTTATCGCTTCTACTAAATTTATGACGAGTATTCCAAAATTGTAATTTCTTTTGTAATGATACAAACATGAAGTTTATAATAATTATACTTCTAAAACTGCACTAAAATATAAATTACGACCAATCTACATTTTTACCTAATGTTTTAAATATTTTCACGACTTTCTCTGACATTTTGAATAACAGAAAAACGAAAAAAGTCACCTCAAATACCCCATATTTCATCATGAATGCGGCATTTAACTACGAACTTCCCTAACCTCGTATGCCATTTAACCATTACATAATTTCTAAATTACCCATGATCAAAATATAAAATAAAGTATCTTATTATCACCTTAAACTTTAATAGACGAAAAAAAAAAATCGAAACTTGTTTTAAAGTTCTCTCGTACCGTAGAATTATGATAAAAGCAAAGAGTAATAATAAGTTGGGTGTAAAGTGTCTCTTTTTTATGGTATTTCGAGTTCCTAAATCATCGCTTTGAGAGAGGCTGGATGGGTAGGACCAACCCAAAGGTATATTCCTGTAGGCATTAATCAATTGCAATGATAATACGTGACGGAACTTTTGAAGAGGGACGAAAATAGGGTACGAACTTGTGAAAGTACCGATGAATTGGGCTATTAAGATTTCTACACAATAGAGAAATTATTGTATGAAGGGAGATGTCACATTATTTCTTTTTAGTGTAAAATGGTACAATATTTTAAAATTACATATTGACGCTCTTTGACTTTTTTTCCCCTTTTTCAAAATAAATTTAGTTCTTTTCCTGATGTCGTGTTCATTAATTCAAGTCTATTTTTGAAAACCCTTTGGAACAGTCTAATAATATTATTTTAACTATCAGATTTCAAAGGACACTGAAATTATTTTCAGAACTTTGTTAAATTATTCCATATAAGTAACTGCTGTAAATTCCTTTTAATCCTGTAATAATTTATCCATACTATATTTTTTGGTTATTAGTATAAAATAAGGTACTGTAGATAACTTTTCCATGTAGATATAAATATTTCGTTATAGTTGTGTTAAATTTCTATTCCTAAGGTAATATTTCTATCGCACAAATCTTAGGATTTCTTATTTTCATTGTCATCGTTTTTGATAGCAATTGTCATTCATTTATGTGCAGGTGATATCTGGAAGCTATTCAGTGGGTTGAACTGGATTTTGTATCTTAATTCATTGCTGTATAGTTGATAAGAAACAACACAGAGTGGGTGAGAGAATGTGATACAATTTTTATATATCAAAAAGCCCACGAATTCTACTTCATTTTATCTGTCATGAATAACTGATGAGATCAATGGTGGTTTAATATAAACAGAAAACAGTGCAACGGCATATATGGAATTTATGTGTGAAGCAATAATATTATCCTATATTACATTCGATTTGGTACTTCAAAATTATACTAATGCGGAATACCTGTTTACCAGTCTGAGTAAACAAGTAATCAATAAAGTTCGAAACAAAATACATTTCTTTGCTTATCGATGGAAACTAATTTCAATTTGGATCATTTTACTAAAATTCCACTGCATTTAGATTTTACCACCATCTTTATCGATCACCTCACGAGACAGTCTCAAATTCCCTAAAAAATAGAAAACCCAATTAATTCATACATCAGAAACTGTGATTTATTAAAATTTGAAATTATTTTAAAAACAACTATTTAGTTTGAATAGAGGGGGTGAACAACTCATGAACATGTACAAAATTTTTGAACATTGCCATGAACACCGGTGAACATCGATAAACAT
>JAQIWE010001284.1:0-16422 GCA_034698565.1 Campodea plusiochaeta
CCTTCGAACAACAGTACTTTAATTCAAAAAGAGGTACATATTTCATTTATAAGGTCATTGTTTAACACACTGTTGTTTAGAGCTTTGAACAGTTCAGTCATTTGTTCTAAATAATTATTAGAAAAATAACACCATTCAAAATCTTATATTCATTACCTATTCAAAACATGCAACATAAGAAAAACTGAAATGTTTATAATATAGTTCCAAACAATTAAAACAACAAAAATAAATTAATATAATCACTACACTAAAACAAACAAATTCCGTCGTAAATATTTCACAGCAACATAAGCATTTCATATGATACTCCTGCAAGAAATACCTTCCAGAGTTTCGTTTGCTGCAGCAGTGCAACAAATAAACAATACGAAACATTTCGTTACTAACCATTCCGTTATTAATAACTTGCAGTGTGTAAGAACGCCTTGTAGCAATTTGAGGTTCCTCTTCTAATGGATTCCCCTCCCTCCGCATAAATTTAAATGGAAAAAGTTTCTGAGGAAGAAATGACTTGAGAAATAAGAGGGAAAATGATAGGACCACAAACCAAACCATTTGGAGGAAATCTTTTTAGCATGTTGAAAGATCTTTTGAGTTTAGAAGGTTTTCATTTTATGTGGAGGCAAGTGATTTGATAATCGTTTTGTTTTGCTAGGAGATTTTTTTTTATTGTTGATTGAAAATGCATTAGGGATTTTGAAGAGTGGAAAACAGGAAATTGTAAAAGTTGCATTAGGAAAATGTATGGTGGATTGTCGCTATTTCTGTTGATGAATGAAAATGCAATATTGCTGTTAAAATGAATTTTTAACCTGCAGATGGAGTGAAATTATTTTGATGTCTTCTATCAGAAAAATAGTGTATTTGTTTATTTGTTTAATTTCCTTAAAGAAAAAATGCTGACTAAAGAAGGAAAGATTGAAATTTATTTTTTACTGATGTATTACAATTTGTGTTCCTTATTTTCGATGTGTTAGTTAGAACTCACAAGTTCTTAAAAAGTCAAAATAGCTTCAAAAAACTGAAAATTTATTTCTGTGGTTAAAACATTTTCCTTTAAGAACGAAAGATTCCGCCCGAATTATCATTTTCATGGCATAACATTGTCATTTCATAATATTATAATAATAATACAGTGAAAAGTTTATTGCTGATTGTTCATTACCTGGAGATGCGATGTTCGTTCATGATTGTTCAGTTGTAGCTTACAACTACCCATTCCATTAATTGTACATTATATTTTAAAATAAGTCAAGTTTCATTAAGTATTTATAAATATTGTTACTATAGGTAATCAAAATCTAACAAAGGATCTATCCACAGCATTATCTCGTTATCTTTTGTGACTTATTGAACTTTTTCATTTACCCGTGCAATTTAATTAGAAGAAAAACTCCAAAAAGCATCTTTTCTCTCAAATCCCATTAAAGCCCTTCATACACTGTTGCAATATTTCATTAAATTCCCTGTTATAGATTTTCTCCTTTCAAATTATTTCTGCCCTAATTCTTTCTATAGATATGAAATATAAAAATCTGCTTTATCTCACATCTTAGCCAGCAGAGACGAGAATCGAAGATAATAACCAAATCAAGGATTGAAAGATTCTAAGAGATATAAAATATAATTCTTTCTCTGGAATGATCATTTTAAAAGATTGCATTAAAGCAGTTTTCAATATTTGTGGAGATTTTTGAAAATTGGAAGAAGTGAAGAAATTAAAGAGTCAGAAGTAGCTGTGAATTTCGTAAGTGAAACTGAAAAAATTCCTATCAGCTTGAAAATTACCAGTATTAATTAATTTACATGATTCTAAAACAATTTCTGTTTTTTTTTACATGTTGTTAAACTTTAAAATCTCATAAAAAAAGTGATCAATTATGAAATATTTTGTATTTCAAAGACGAAACTATAATACAAGTGCAAGTGAACTCTATAATTCCATAGTACACTTTCACAGCATTGAGTCTCACAAAGAAAAATCAACATGTTACTTAACAATTATTAATATTGTTTGCATATAATTATTTTTTGCTACTGTAATAGTATATATAAAGGTTTAAAAGAAGAAGTCACAGACAATTCTGCAGGTTTTAATGCAGCTTGATGTAGAGGAATATCAGATTATTTTATTCCAATTCTCCATCTCTCATACTTTCGTTTCTTTCCTCTTAGTTCCAGCATTGAATTTGCTGGGGATTGAAAACTGAACCGGCCCTGTTCTCTTTCTATTTTTAAGTAAGGACAGAGCCGCCTTTTCCAAAGTCCTTTTCGCTGAGTAGACACAGGTCAATTTTCTACTTTTTCTTCAAAGTAAAAGATTACAAAGAAGAAGAGATAAAATAGAGAAAATACCCTCACGACTATATAGTCACAAGTACTCACAGAAAATGGAGGGAAAGAAAAAATAACCTATTTCGACTTTTCTTTACGGCGGCATATATAATACGGGTCTTTCATTCAGGTCCTGCTGATGTATGTATGGAAAAGAATGGAGAACAAGACAATAATGGAAACCGTTTGGGAAACTTCTGATAGAAATTTTGATTCTCAGAAAAATATATTCAACTAAAGGTTTCTTTCACTCAATATGAAATTATAATATGGTAAATAATACTATATATTTGTAAATAGGTAAATAACGACGTGTTCACGATCCAAATATTCTGTCTCATAATTATATTATTATCCTTTAACTCTTTTTTAAACCGTTTATCATCGCAAGTAGCTATTCCCGACACGTCGTCCATCTTTGAGAAATTATCTGTATTTCTAACCCATCGTATGGAAAAAGTTTCGATCTCTCCAACCCTGTTTGTTGAACAGTAGTGGCTATCCTCCCCTTTCCACACCGGAAATGAAAGAAAGGGGTAAAAAAGGATGAACAGCAGCAGTATCTGGCATATAATGTGGACTTCCGTGTTGAAATGTAACTTGTTTCTTGCTTGTTCCACCTTTTTTTGATAAACTCCATTCCGGAAGGGTTTGTCGGGTGTTCTCTGCAGTATAGAGGGTCCGCTACGGTATAGAGAGTCAACTACGGTAGAGGGTGCAGAATTCCAATTCGAACGGTCGCCATGTTGGATTATGGTTTACCAAGGAGATATCTAAGGGTTTTGGATTAGTTCTGAAGATTTATTAAACGTGTATATTTTTTCATCGGGAGGTAGCGCTTTCCAACGCACAGTACCGTTTTACTTTCCTTGTTTTCTATTGTACTCGATCTCCCAAGGGACCAATAAGCTGTGTAGAAAACGGGACTTCAGGATGAAAAAATGTTGTGTTAATTTCTTTTTGTGACATCATTGCTTAAATTTCAGTAACTTACAGATATTTACAGATAAGTTATAGGCAATATTGAAAAGAAGTTAAGAGAATAGCAGTTATTAAATCAACTTTTTCTTTAATAAAAATGCTGTTAATATGTTTGTCCTGATGTTTCATAGATATTTCTTTTCATGTTTTTGAGAGTATAACATACTATCCATTCATCATCAGAAATTATGATACACATTACTATTCACTCTTCAATAACTGACTACATTATTATTATTTGCTGTCATGACCATCATCCTCCTATAGCTGTTGTTCATATTTCCTTTAATTACAACATCATTATAACAACTTAATTGTCCATATCTAATAGTTCTATCCACTCTAATATTCATTGAGAACATTATTACTCTAACCTTACAACATAATAAAGCTCTACATTTTCAACATTATTGTATTTTCATAACTTCAATTTTCATCATAGGAACGAAAAAGCTCCTAAAAACCCCCTTAGTAGTATCCCGCACAACAAGCAATAAAAGTTTACAGCCTCTTACTAACTTTCATCTCAGTTCCCATCATAAAATTCGTTGGAAGAGAAAATTTGCTGCAATAATCTTTAGATTGATATATTTCCAACCCTGTTATGGTTTATTTCCACCATATTTCCAAGCGTGAAATGATGAGTTGCAAAACAAAAGAAGAGCGTCCGTTTATCGCCTAATCATACTCTAGCTTAAGCAGAAAATCGTTGTATGGATAAATTGTAGATCCTATACATGAGATGGCAACATTGAGGTAGGATGGCGGGGATTTGAAACAATGCAGGAGGTTTTTATACTTTGGAAACTATAATTTTAGATCAGAAAATAGTTTGGAATTTTTGGAATAACATTTTTTCTTGCAATACCCTTCTTTACTAAATAACACACTAGAATGATACTGCAGAATTCTTTACTTTATATAGGGGGAGAGTTTGAAAAATCGGGAAAAAGTACTCGTTTGAACAACTCCTTATATATGGCTCTATCTAAGTTATCGTTAGGAATTTTGAAATTCTACAAAAGCCGCCTTCTAGAAAATTACTTTCTTTAATTATTACCTTAAACAAAATTACAATTCCCTGTATTGTTATTATTACAAAAGTAGAAAATTTCTCAGCTTCCTTGTAACAGAAAATACATAATACAATTAATTTAAATTTTGTTCTTTGTAATATTTAAATAATCTATTTCCCTGGAACGCGGTGTTTGTGGAATTCCAAAATACCTAACGATAATGTAGAGCCATAAGTCGTCAAAACGTGTTATTTTTTTTTTTTTTTTTTTCATTTCCCAAATGACTCCCTGCCCTTCTTAATTGTGTTTTATGTAAGTGCTAACCCGAAGGTTTTTGCACTTACGTTAGTTAGAACCGTCATAATAATAATAATAATAATATTTATCGGTCTTTAAACAGATATATATATAATCCATGAGACAGAAATACAATTATTTAATTATGTTATATGAATATGATGGAAGCATAAAACCAATATTGCAATTACACATTGGTATCAGTTCCTGGGTTCTGTTATAAATCATAAGCTTTCAGATGTATGGGTATATTCTAGATATCTCGTATCAGTTCCAGGGTTTTAAGGTGGCATAATTTAATGGCACAAAGTTAGAAATTGGAAAATAGAAATGTGGAGTAAGCAGTAAGGATGGTTCGCATGGCCAGCAATGTCCATTCATAATGATATACTTTGAACAAGTTTATTTCAGGAATGTTCGTACTTGTCACATTTGAAATTTAAGTGATTGGAAGTTTCAGGCAATCCACAAGTGCAAATACCATCTGTTTGGGTAATTTTAAAACGCTCCAGGTATGCCTTGAGGGAGTCATGGTCTGTTATGAACTCTCTTAATAGACGAGATGGTAATGTATGCCAATCACAGATATCTTAGAATTATTACATTCCCATCTCATTATTACCATAATTGCTCTCAAATATGAAGAATTGAAATCACTAATACTCTTCATCAAAATAAAAAAAAGTTAAAAACAAAGTAATTCGCTAAGGTAATAGAAACTGAAAAATGAATTGCAAACAATCTTTAAAATTTATATCTTTTATTCATAAAACATGTTTAATGGATGAATTTTTTATAACTACATTATATAATAATTGGTAAGAAAATTATTACTTAAAATATAATGTTCGCGAAAGAAGTTTTCAGTTCGTCATTCCTACTTCGATGGTGAAAATATATTCCAACAATCCGTGAAAATGTTCCTCCATGTCGAATAATTCCTAGAAATTATTCATTCCAAAAATTTACTTTATTCATAAAAGATTCGACTTCAAAAGGCTTCCTAACCAACTTGTTGACAATAACAAGGGTTCATTATTCCCCAAACTTTCCTCCATGCAAATCAACCTTCAAGTTATGATTCAATTTTTGAGTGACAAACACGAATTTTCCAAACTTTGTCGGATTTAACTTCTTCTATTTAATAAACGGGGTCTTAACCATCCGGCATTTGACGTAAACTGATATGCCAGCCACTCTTTTCCCTTTTTAGTTTTTGAGGAAACTCCGTCAAAAGCAGGAGAAATAACTGAAAGAAAAAAAATCCGGGAATCGTTCTTGTTTCCGGTGAAATTTTCGGAGCGTGACTTTTATCCGGTGATTAATAACCGTATTTTTGCCAGATGGTAGAAACAGAAATATTACTGGTTCTTCCATTTATTACAGGCTTCCTGAACTTAGAAGAAAATGAAGTGATTGACGGGAAAATAGTAATTAGTGCTAGCAAGAAGGTTATATTAGAAATTGTTTAGAAAAATCAATAGAGGCTGTGTTTCATCGTTATACTGTCATGTATTAATACTCTGAACGGGTAATAAAAATATCTGAATAAGAAACGATTATTTAGCCCAGTTGTTTAGCCCAGTTATAACTGGGAAGACGATGTTATAACTGGGAAGAGATGTCTGTCTTCCATGCAAAAGTAAAAGTTGATTATTAAAATAAATTTGAATTAATATGTGATTACAGCAACGTGAAATATCTAAGTAACTTCTAATCCCTGACTAACTTTTATTTATGTCAAATTTTAAATGAAATACACTGATAATATTAAGTAAGGAAGTCCTGTCGGAGTATAAATTTCAAGTTACAATAATCTTAATATGAAGAAACAATTTGAAAATAGTTATTTCAGTTGCTGCAAATTTCCAAACTGATTCTTACAAAATTTCACTTTACTATGCAACGAAGGCAATCAAAGATAACTGCATTAAGTAATTAAACAATTGCTAAAACTCTAACAAGTATTGTGATATTATGAAAAAGACATGTAATTAGTATTTATCGGGAAGCTATAAAATATCTCAACAGGAATTCCAAAGAAAACTACAATCATATAAAACACTGTACATTGACCCATATGATTAAGATGTCTGTAGTACAACGTAGCATAATGTATGATACTATACAGTCGCATCTGAATATTCCCTCAAACACTGAATGCAAACTGTCAGCAGATGTTTATGTTTGAAACAGACAATTCAGCTACTTTTATTCCACGTAGATTTCCCTCCTCTCAACACCTCCAAAGAGTTGAGACTGACAAATAAACATCACCATCTATTCCATAAACAACCACAAACGCCGCCATCTTGAATATCGTAAAATTTGTTGTGACGAGACTTTTACAGTTTTCTTTACAACTTTGGAAAAATGCAGCACCAAAATTTGATGGCCTGTAAAGAAAAAGCGTCGCAACAACAGAAGCTTCTTGTCAGCCATCTTAGATATTTTTATTCTTTTCTTGAAATGGAGGTTTTGTAGGTTTGTGTTGAACAATAAAAGGTATTGTGGTCTCAGGTAAGGTTATGTGATGTGGACATATAGGTTAATGTGTTTCTTAAGGTGTTTGATGGCTTGGAAAGAAAAAGAAAATGGCGGTTCTGCTCTTTATTGTTCGTCCTTTATGATTGTCGTAATAAAACTTTGTTTAAATATTTAGTTTTCAAGGCAATTTTCTATTATTGCTCAAAGATAATATCTTTTCTGAGAAAATGAAAGTTACTTTTCACTTCGTGGAACTGAGAATGATATTAAAACTAATTTTAAGAATAACGATGATCATAGTTTCTTTTGCTACTCTTTATAACTGAGAGAATAATAAAAAAGGAAAATAAGATTATAAAAATAAAACCCAATTAACAACAATGAATCAAAAGTATTTATAAATACATGAATATAACTGAGGAATATTAGCTTCCTCACATCGTTTATAAGACCAACATTCTTGAATATACTTTAATGTTATTTCTAGATTTTTGACGAAACTCTAATTTTCTAAAAGCCGCAGTCTTCTTATATTATTTATGATAATCATTCAAGTAAAGTTTACAAAACATCTAAAAAAAATCCGGATTACTCTTAATCTCCAAAACTGTTGTTTCGCAAAACTTTGCCCATTTTCCCCCTCTTCATCTCCTCAAAATCTTTCCTTACAGAAGAAGATATGGAAAAAAAGGAAAAATATTTATTTCTCTTTTCATCTAATGTTAATATCTCGATCTTTCCCATGGAAAAAGGAGCTTGACTAATATACAAAAGCTTCCTATCTTCAAGATACAGCCTGTTTTCTTCACGCTTCATTCACACAAGTATTTGTACAAAGAAAAAAAGAAGAAGATGAAAAAAAGAAGAATTGTGCTGTATCAAAAGTCCTTTGCTACAAAGAAATTGTATGCCTGTGTCTTTGTGATAGCCGCTTTCTGCAGTAAACACTGAAAGATTTACTTTTTTATATTTGTACATGATGTATATATGTCGCGTATGGGGGGAAAGACAGAGCGAGTGGAAAATCGGCGAAGGAATTATATGAATTGGTTTGCGAGATTTATTATTATGAGGTCGAAAAACATTTATTTGTAAGGAAAAGGGTTATTTGTTAGTGATTTGTCAGTTTAGGAGGACGGTTGGGCGATAATTAGTTTTTTGGATGATTAATTGCTTGGAAAATAAGGAAAGGGGAGAAGAACTTGAAGAAAGGGGAAACATGACCAAGTGTAATTTGTAACCTTGTAAAGCAGCAGTTAAATATCACAAATTTTACGATTATTTTTTTAACATGCTCATTATACTTGTACAGTATATTATTCAGGTAATACAATAAAGTCGATATAATTTTAATAACATTATTATTTCTCAATTTCACAGTTTCCACAGAGAATCTTCAAAGAGATTGTGAGGAACTACGTAAAGTAAAAACACTAATTTATCTTATCAAATATTTTAACCCGTGAGTAATAAAATGTGGAAAAGTTACAAAAGTCTCCCAAAGGTTGTAATAAATCACAAATTCAAGTTTTCAAAGTAGAAAAATCTTCCTTTAAATTAATTCCAAACTTCAAAATTTTTATTTGCAAGATCCCTACGCTCTCTTCCATAACAGTTTCATTAATGAAAATCGACAGCACATTAAAACCACAACTTTAATTCAAAGAAGCCCTTTCTCAATTTCTCTCAGTAATCCAATCACCCCCTCGTACATACTTCCCCCCACCCTCTTGGTAGATACACTCACCCCCCTCCTCCAGTCCTCAGTGAAGATGACTGGCCCTACAACCCCCAGGGACAAAAATTAGCCCCTTTTCCAACTAATTCAATTATTCTAATATCTCCTTCCAAAAGTACAGTGGAGACCTCCAGGGAGTATAGGCTGAAACAAAAGTGAACTCACCGCTAAAAGCCATTACCATAACACTCTTATTAATCCATCTCAAGATATTGTGACGAAACATATGCTAATGCCAACGTTGAGAAGTGTATTTATTATTATTAAGAAGACATAAGGAAGCGGTGGGGAATTGATGTTTACTTCTTTTCGTCAAAGTTTCCAGCACTGCATCAAGACAGAGAGAGTATTTACAACACTCGAAAGGAGGAGCATTAACACATGGTGAAAGGGAATAATATTCAAACACAGAAATGGTGCCATTGACTTTTGGAAACTGTACAACTATACTGACCGACTAAACCAAAAGATTTTTAGGTTCTTGAAATAGTGACACTTTGAAGTTATAAGTCAGAAAATTTGATTATTGTACATAAATAATGAAACAAAAATGGGTACCTCCAAAAATGGTGGCTTTTGGGAAATAAAAAAATGATATTAAAAAGCAAGTATACCTTTTGTTTTTAAATAGCGCAAAGTCATTTCATATTTTCATTTCATTCCGAAGATGAATATTGTTATAATTACAGAAGCATCCATATTGTTCAGATGGATTTCAAATGAAAATATTATAAATAAAAGCTGCTGTCAAACATTCAATAAAATCTTAAAAATCGCAAACTTATATGGTGTAATCCTGTATAGCAAAGATATTTGAGTCATGATTGTACACATTATTCGAATTTGAACGATATACTTTCTTCGTAATTTTTTGCCACAACAAGAACTATTGTTGGAATCTACACTAATAAAAACAATTGTGTCACATGTTCTTTTAAAAAATCTAAAGAAAATTAAAATTTTAATATAGGAACAAAAAAATGCCTTTTCTTCTCAATGTATTTTTAAACAAAATTAATAATTAACATCACAAATTGCATTAAGCACCAACTATATACATTAAGTGACTGTATAAAACAGAACTTTACATTCTGTACTGCTGTAGCAACTAATCATTACCCATCCAGCAATTCTACAGCAGAAAACCAACGCTTACAAAAAACCTCTTCTTTTAGAGAAAAACTTCCCCGTCAGATAAACTTAAGTGCAATGCAGTCCAAACTACTTCATTAGCAAAACTCCTACAAAAAAATCCATCGGTTTGCAATTTGTCTTCTTTTTTCGACTCACGTACTTTCTACTTCTTTTCTGGAAATTTCTAGCAACGGATCATCCATTAAAGAATGCTTGTCTCTCGCTCACAACTCTGTCAGTCTGCTTCAGATCACTCCTTAAAAGAAAAGGGAGAAATGTACACTTGCCAATAAACTTTGACTTTGAGGAGATTCTTGACGGACACACACGAACGACATTTTGTACTTAATGTCAAAACAAGATGGTCGCCACAGACATACTGATGATATAAAGGGCTTCAAAATATCGTGGGAATGTGATTGTCGTCATTTTTGTTAATTCTTTGCCAGATTTTGATACTTGATTCCACTTAAAAACTGACAAATTGGAAGTTCTGTAAAAGTGAACTGAAATGGTTGATGTGAGGATAGTTCGACGTCTGTTGGACTGTTGGATAAGAAGTTGTTTTGTATATTAGTAAAATGGCGTAAAAGTACCATTACTTTGTATCATTAAAAGTACCAGTACTTTACTACAATAACGATGATACTGTTGCTATACATAACTATGTAAAATTTGTCTAATATTTTACTCATTTTTAATAATGAGAGATGAACTTGTAAGTACTTTTCCTGATTCCGAAAAAATGTTCATTAGCATTGGTTCCGATCTTCCATAACTTTTTCTAGGCCTTCAAAGAATATACGACTAAGAGTTTATATTAAATAAATTAATGGTAAGTAGCTACAATAAAAAATATGTTTTCTCTTTTACTAATATGCTGACCTAAATATAAAAATGATGAGATTTACTTCCAGAGTAAGCATGTGTTTTTCTCAGAGATGGAATAAGAGTTCGCCAAAAAGTGAGATTTACACCGATTGAAAGTACTGCCTTTCTGTATTTACGGTGACACTCCAACTCGTATCTTGTAAAAGCCGATAAGATTTGGACATTTACTTATCTTGCTTCCAATACAAAATCACAGAGACCAAAAGCAGACCCCAATTTTCTGCTTCAGTGAACCCGTGACAGGGTAGGGCATGTTGTATATACTTGTAGTTGTCACTGTGGAAGTATAGATGGCAGCACGATATAGAGTCGAAATTCGATTGGACAGGTGAAGTAGTAGTGGGTGTAACATATATGCAATCAACAAATCAATCTGTGTAAGGTGTAAATGTATATTGATTGCAGTTTTAAAGTTTTAAAAGTTTATTGAATTTTGATGTTACTAAATATTTATTTATGATTTATTTTATAACTGGAACTTTTTTATTTTTTTTCTTGCTCTTCGGGATACTATTTACCATTGACCACATGAAAATGATTGAATTCAAATTGTGTTTTGGAAAGCAATAATACTCGATAGAACTTCCTGGCGCATTATAACTCAATTTACACTTTACCATGTTATTATATGTTGTATATTTAATATTCTGTTTATCATCAGTAGTTCTGATAATACATGTATATATTCTGTACATTGTATATACGAGTAATAATAATGTAACAATACAATATTGAAATATTTTATGGCATTAATAATAAATTTGCATAATATGTTTTTTTCCCAGAATATTTTAATCATAATTACATTTCGTGCATCATGAATTTGCAATCTGCTGGTAATGTTGTTTGTGTTTCATATATATTTATTGAACAAACATAAATAAAATCATAAATTTACGATTACAACTGCAAACTCTATCTTCAATAACTATATTTTCAAAGTTATATATAACATCTGATAACGAAATCTTTCTGCAATCTAATGCCTATAGTGATGACTGAGGTTTCAATTCCATGTGAGTGGTCCAAAAGCAGAGTTCATATATGAAATCATACTTTCACAAATCAGAAAACAGAGTTTTAAAAGCATTATTACGGGCTCTTCATGATCGTGACCCTCTTCACCACAAATGACAACCAACAAAGAAATAGAGATCGTTCAAAATGTGATTAATAATAAATAGCGATATAGTGTGAAATAATATATTCAATGTGTGATCTCTGATGTTTATTTCCACAGAATGCTTTTTTCTACATTTCTTAATGCAAAATAAAGTGTGGCGTTTATTACAATTATGACGTTGTCATAAAAGTCAAAATGTAAATGTCAGTCAAAACAATTCTTGGAATAAAGGCTATCTAATGAGGATTAATGAGTACTAATAACTGATATTCGGATATTTTGTTACTAACACATTGTTTATCTGAATGTGGCATGTCTTTACTATGCAGCATGATGATTTCTAATAAAGAAATTCAGCAATTAATGTTATGGTTGTTCTGTGCAAATGAAAGTTTATTATAGCATAAAAGATGAAAGGAAAGTGGCAGGTGGTATTTTGTTTGTTTCCTCATTTATCTTTGTTTTAATTTCAATTAGAAATTTGCGTGAAAAGTAAAAAGAAAATAATAGTACCGTTTGTGTATTACCGAATGCTGTTTAGTTGCACGTCAAACCAGCAGTTCGTGATTATCGCCACACTAATCTCAGGTTTAATACATTGGTGAATTTTTACAAATATTAGAAATTCGTTTTCATCATTTTGTTGCACATTACAAAATATTTCGCACTGCCATTGAGCAAAAACTGTGCAAAATTTAAAAACAAAACTTTCAGTAAATTTTCCTGATTTGCCATTGTTCCCATGTTGATAGTCATCTTCCATCCAGTTAGAGATGTTCCCCATGTCACTTCTTCACCTAAACTAATTTAATTTGACCTGCCCACCATGCAAACTAACATACTGTAATATGAAGGAGAGCTATAGTGGTGGTGAGCTGCATCTGGCTACTATTGTAAATGTAAACAAATCAGTTAGAGAAGCTCTTCTATTATAAATTCCAGTGTGGTTGAGATAAAGAGACCACATGGACATTGAGAAGGGGAAGTGTGGACATTGAGATGGGGAAGTTTGTACAGGTTGGAAATTATTAATGGAGTTTCATCCAAGGTCACAGTGGGGTAAGGTAAGCAAACATACCTCTCTCTACAGGACATAATGAATTGAATTAGAAATTATATTATCCAAATAAATTATGTTATTTCATGTTGGACTTTCTGATTTAATTTTTTGTTAATTGGGAATTATAATACAGTGTCGATTAAATATTACATACTTCCCATTTGAATTTACTGTTGCGCAATTATTGGTCTTACTAGATTTGATTACTATAGATGAGCATTATGATGCTTTCCGGAAGACTATCGATAACTCCAACTATAACTAAATATATCGACACAAATGTTAACAATAATTATTGTTAATGTTATCTAAAATAAATTTAGAGATCAGCATTTCATAAGATTACATTGCCAGACCATTATTTTCTTCGTCGCCTTTGCCAACCCTTAACCCCCGGCACCACCCACTTAATAACCTAATTAACCAGTACATCCCCAACACACGTAATATCTTAAGATCTCATAAAACATCATTATACATTTCTTACAACAAAAGAATATCTACCCTGCTCATCTCCTCTTTCTCCTTCTACCTACCCCCCCCCCCTCCTCCTCCTCTATGGTATGCTAATGCACTTCATAACCTTCGCTAACCCCTTACGATAATTACAAAAGGGCACATCAACTATTGTCCTCATGAAAAGGGGGAACTCAAAATCACTGCTCAAAGTGGAACCGGAACGAAACAGGAACGTAACAACCAGTGGGGAGAGAAGTTACAATGAGTCAAGTAAATCTCAAACTTGGTCAAATAGAAAATTCTCATTGTGGTCAAATACAGTTATTTTCTCCGAAAGTTATAATTAGTTGAAATGTGATCATCTGACTTCTCATACCAGTAATAATACAGCAGGATCTATTACAATAAAATGATTAAGATTCCTATACCTCACTCACTGGTGACCTGGCAGTTATATGAACAGATGCCAGTTTGCAATCTAATGAAAGCTTACTTTGTAGTAAGCACTCTAAGAATGTACGAACTTCCATATATCATAGTATCATACATACATACGGTAACATAAATAACTAATTATCTGGAAATTGTCTATGGTATTGAAATATTGTTGAAAATATATTTTCATTTGAGGTACAACTAAAGTAAATGTTCCGTTATACAGTAGGGCCTATAACAAGAAAATAATCTTTTATAGATGAACTAAAAATCTCTCCTCAAAACTGTTCATATAGACAGAAACTTCCTCTTAAACTCTGTATTCGATCTTATGAGCCCAAATCGATTAGCTCTTCAAAATTGTTTTGACAGTAAACCCATTGTTGTCCACCTGTTTGAGTGTTTCAAATTCTCTATTTTCTATACAAATCGCAACTAGTTCAAAGAATTTAAACAGAATAACAAAGCATTATTAGTTGGTGGTTGTCAGAAACACCATTGATGGGCTAATTGATTTAGGCTCTTAAGATCGAATACAGAGTATACCATATTTGAGCATAATTTCATTTCGTCACTTGGAAGTACATTCCCCAATACCATCACCTCATTCCCTTCCTGGTTACGGAGCTGACTGTGAGAGAGCTCTGTCATTTCTGAAAAGTGCTTTATGATAAATAATCGAGATGACAATCGTGAAGTAGCGAGGGAAGAGGAGGATGCCATATTGATTTTTTATCGATAATAATTGACCTGGGAAAATCGAGTGTTAAACCTACAGTCCCGTTCCTTATCATTTGGTCATATTTATCACACAAAACCGTTTCCTCTTCTTTTAAAGTCTCCCGTGAGAATCATCTGCATTTTTCACCTTTTCTTCTAATAGAAGTTTCTATCTCAATAGAAAGAGATCGCGTAGAGACGGAATAGCGTAGAGACGGAATAGGATAGAGAAATGGTTATTTTACTCCCAGAGTGGGATCGGAAGGTTTTTAACACTATTCGAGAGAACCAAGTAAAGAAGTTTCACTATACTATAAAAAAATTCAGGATAATTTACTGTAAATGTAGGCCTACATTACTGTAAAATAATATATAACATTATTAAATGTAGTTTTTTATATAAAAATTTAGGCGAGTTTTTAATCTTCAACGTATGTCAATATTTTAAATGAATCATGACCGTAATTTACATACAAGAAATTATGAAGATCTTACAGGTGAGGTATTACACGAATACATCCAGGAGAAAAGTAAAATGTAACTGGGTATAAGATTACTCAGTACATTATTAGAAAATGTGTTAAAATA
The DNA here is from genome assembly GCA_034698565.1 of Campodea plusiochaeta. NCBI lineage: Eukaryota > Metazoa > Arthropoda > Diplura > Rhabdura > Campodeidae > Campodea > Campodea plusiochaeta. The sequence continues at coordinate 15,267 of JAQIWE010001284.1, forward strand.
AGAATTAATGCTCCAAAAAAACTCATCAAACTGAGAAAGTAAAAAAATCTAATAAGATTTTCTACTTAATATCAGCGCTAGTTAACTTTATAATAATAATAATAATACGGTAAGTTAGGCAGCAAATAATTTTACTTTCAAGAAAATATACGGTACCACACGTAAACTTTCATAATAGTACGTTTTGATTCTAGCGTACAACTATCATGATTCTGCAATAATATCATATTCAGTAGTCAAATATAGAGAAAGTATTATTCCTCAAAAATTTCACAAAATGTTTTAATATCAAATGGAGAATCCTTCCATCACTGTTCTTGCGAAATACAAAACAACTTTCATTTCGAAAACCGATTCTAAAGAAATAAAAAAAAAAGAATCTCGTTTTCCCTTGTAAACAAGTATAACCAGCATAGCAACCGACCAGTAAAGGTAACAAACTTCCAAGGATACAGTTGTGATTGGATTTGGTTAGAAACGCATGTAAACAACTAAATATATTCTTCTTCTCTGTTCTATAAGAGGGGGAAAAAATCGAATGATCTTTGTAGCAATTATACTATAGAAATCCAATTTGCCACCGGCTTGATTGAAGAGTGCGTTATTTTAACCAATTAACTGCACTGACTCATTGCTGGTTGGGGGACGGCAGGGATGGTCAAGATTACTGATGCAACTCAAAAGAAGTTTGTGGTTTCTTTGCTTTTCTTGGAAAAATATAACGAGGAGAATGTAAACTCAAAAATGACTAGTTGAAGAGATACAAATCAAAAGTGGAGATACAGTTAAATATATAGTATGTAAGGGGGTGAGATATCAGGAAAATATATGAAAAAGAAATAAAGGAACTGATTTCAATATAATCTATAAACAGTCCGAATAATTTAGAATGTTGAAAGCTCGTGATTTGGTTGAAACAATTAGAACTTTCTATCTAAGACAAACTGTGACTGTTGTCAGTAACGTTCCACTGAGAGAGAAAAAGGGAAAAATGCATGATAAATAAACTTTATACCTTTAAAATAAAAATATTGTTAATATCCCATGTTTTTCTCTTCTCTTAAGAGTCCTCCGCCCAAAATCAACGTTGGGTTTCAGCATAGGGAATCCCATGTTAAATTCAAAACTATTTTAATGCTACTTTTTTAAAGCAATT
>JAQIWE010001285.1:0-16419 GCA_034698565.1 Campodea plusiochaeta
GGTCGAGACCGAGACCGAGACCGAGACTTGGTCTCGGTCTCGGCTGGTCTCGTAGGAACCCTAATAAATACGACGAGAATTAAAAGTTAGTACAATAGACTTTCGATTACATCATAAATTTTTCCCCGAATTAAAGAACATTCAATTTTATTCTGAACAGATTATTACTGCTGTTCGATTATAACGTTTCCGGATACATCAAATGTCAAATAATAAAGTAAAAAATCTGCTGTACTTCAAATTTAAACACTTATAATTGTACGGACATTCCCCTTCCTATAAATTTACACAGCATTCAAAAAATTCCAAGTGAATAACACACAACAGTTTCTTTCACCATAATACAAATACAACCCCTGCAACATAGACTGTACAGCACAGCACCTCATTACGCCATTGTAGACTCTCTTCTTTATACCAACTAATTATACCTTTCAACGAGTATACCCCTATTCTGAGAAAAATGACTGCAGTCATTAGAATCATTTGCCGTTCTTCCGCATTGCTGAATTTGCTCAAAATGTGATTAATTTAAGTTTGCACCAACAAAAGTATAATCCACTTATGTCAAATGGGCCTTTTTGACTGCCGAGAATAAAATTATTCGCACGGTGAAATGAACCAATGAAAATTATCAGTTAAATGCGTAGGAAAAATTGCTAAAGTAGGTTTTTCATAAGGGTTTTTTAATCAGTTTAATGTGTGTCTGTAATGTTCTTTGGATTTTTAGTTACCCCGTTTTTTATACATTGTGGCAAATATAAAATGGCAAAAGCCGGCTCAAAGAGTCAGGAACCTTTTTATTCCACTGAATGACACTTGCAATTACGCAGCAATAATATTATTGAATTGTATAGAAAGTGCGTTTCAATATTGGATAAAATCAGATAATAATTTATACATTTAATTATAAAGATGCACTTTATGTCAGACTGCCGAATTGCCAACCTATAGAAACTGCTTATTGGTATTAATAATGGTTTAATCAAGTCGAGAATTCAGATTGAGAGATATACATTCTTGTTTACATTATTATTAGTGCTTTAATTTAAGTTTCAAACTACAGTAGAAAAACATCTTAATGTACTGTATGAATTATATCAGGCCATAGTTTCAAAAGCTACTCTGCAGGAAACTCAAATCAATCGACAAAACTGTATGTTCATTTTTAAAAAAGAAATTATTTCAACTTTGCAAGTTCTCAGTTTTAAGTCGAATAAAAGATTGAAAATTTAATAGATTATCGATTTTCAAATCGAGTAATTTTAGCTGAAAAAAGTAAAATTTAATTGTTACATTAATTATTACTTTCTTAGCCAGCTATCCCAACCTATTTCCATCCTATTTTATAACTGAACTGCATTCGCAAAATTTAAAATAGTATGAAAATTAGATTGTCAAATTGAACCGTGGACAGCCTGCTTAATAGAACAACACTAAAACAGTCAAATTGCGGAACCTCATAATCTCATATAAACAAAACCCCATTTTCCACCTGCCCCATTTAACCACCTTGCAGTACCTCCTTTTCTTTAAAATTTTCTCAAAACCAATTGAGTTCTGCTACGAAGCATAGTCTTCTATTTTCCCACCAGAGGTCATAAAGGTCGTCCCTGATGGGATCTTTGAAAGGTCAGAGAAACAGAAGGAGCACAGGATTAGTTGCTACCTTTTTCCAATATGGCGGTAATTTCGTTTGATGGCTCTATGGAAAAGAAGTTCAATCTATATAAGGAGACTCGAGTGGTGCACGCGTCAAGTTTTGGCAGGTTGCAGAGATGAAGAGAATAAGCAGTTGAGGTGAAAAGCAAAGATAAATAAATTTTGGTGAGTGGCAGTAGAAAATAGAGAAAATGTGGTTTTCGGAGAATGTGGGTTTACCTGATTTTTGGTCAATACTTGGAAGTTTGTTGGAATGACTTTGTATTTTTTTTAGATGAAAATAAAGTTTTACTTCTATTTTGTAAATACTCCACTAATGTTCTTACTGCGGTTAATAGCTTCTGTTGTTTACTGTATATGATCTGAAAATATAATTAAACAAAGATAATGCAAAATTACATTGAAAATCAAGAGTGTTGTATAACAATAATTTATACATATAAATAATTACGACCACCAAAAACTGCAATATAACATAAAATAAGTTGTTGGATAGCACGAAATAGTTATATGATAGAAAAAAGAAGTTCTTTCCATATTACTGAAATTTCATATTCTATAAATCATTGTAGTTAACATTACAAAAAGGAAACACTTAGAGCATTGAAATGTAAAATAACTGGAATACGAAAAATGTGAAAACAAAACTTCATTTGAAAATTCTGTTACTCCAGTCTATCTCTTTAAACGAAACTCGCCCAAAATACCATTTTGATTCATATATGAAACAACACACAAAAATCAACCTTAAATCAACCAGAAAAGCAAAGCGAAAAACAATTCTACCTCACCCTCCAAAAAACGTAGATTCCCAAAAGTGAACGAAACACCAACAAAAAAATCAATTAGAAATCCTAATCTCCAAGGAAAAGCTCCCAAACTATTTTTTCTCCCACCTTTCTATACTACAAACGACCGAGAACCAACTCCAATACTTGAAAATGATGGATTGCCTGTGACAGTAGCCTAAGCTGTCGCAACGGTATACAGATGGGGTGGCTGTATTGATTGCTGCTTCATCACGTTACACGCACACCCTCTGTCAGCCAAATGCGACACTATATGCTTTTCGCAATGGATAGAGGTATTGAAGGTGGACAGGGCAGGTTATTTAGTGGATTTCGAGGTTGTGAAGTAAAAATTTGAAGAAGGGGTGACAATGTTTCTGAATGTTCATAGCTAATAGTTTTCTAGATGATATAATTGAGGCTAGTAAAACTTTAATGCTCATGAATATAAAACTAAAATAACAAGATTTGAATTCAAAAAATATTTTAAAATTTGAAACTTCATAATATTATTTTGTCAAATTTGTAAACCGATCACCAGAGCTTTGAATAGAGAATTTTTTTTAATTTTCCTCTATCAATAAATTGAAAAATTGAACTTATTTTTTAATGTTTTGAACAATGGTTAAAACTATATTCCGCTGTATATAGAAAGAGTTTACTAGATACTCATCTATACATACCAAAATGTTAAATTTCTCTCAATTAAAAACCATTGATTTCAATGACAAAGATTTTTCACACTCTGCACAATAAAATAGTTAATTGAAACCTCCAAAATGATTTCCCTCGTTAAATTATAGTTTCATTAGTAGATATAATTTTTTACTATTTTAGTAAACTTTACTTCCTTCTGATATGCTGCTTTAGTTTATGGTGACAAAAGATGATGTGGATTTGAAATTTATATATTAGATTGAAATTGCTACCATGTAAATGAAACGAACTATAGAAATTAACAAAACTGACAAAACCATTCATACTATTGTAACTAAAAATATGGGTGTTACTATCATTCCCGTGTCAGATACACATTCTTTCCATACCAATAAACTTAGACGTCCAAAATACCTAAAACGAAACATTCCAACGATAAATACTCTACATAATATCCTCGTATATAATAGACATATAACTAATATCCACATAAACTCTACATGTCCAAAACAAGTCCCACACGCCGTACAATATACAACCAGCAGTACTCTTGACAGACAAATTTGTCATTTTCCCTAGAAATCCAGATAAATCATGCCTTCCGACGTATTATATCATGAGTAATGACGAAAACAAGATACCAAAACTATGCACAAGAGCCTTACACAATATGTTGTCATATATCTCTTATAAGTAGTTGATGCTAAATTTAGCATTGCGAAAACCTGTCATGGTTGATCGTTATAATAACCATATGGACTGAAGGTATAAACAAACTTGAGGAAAATACTTACTTCCTATCAATAGGGTTTTATGCTGAAATAACTTTGTTTTCACGTTGTTTTTCGAATAAAGGAAAAATAACGTTTTATTAATTAATAATTATCAATGTAAACTTAATCCGATATTCCTGCATTTGATAATGAGCGCTTGATAAGTGTGAGATTGTTTGTGAGGTAGAATTATGTACAAAACGTGTGAATGTAATGCGTAAATATGATGTCTGAGTGATTAACTTTTCTACTTTTTTATAATTAATTTCATCAATAAAATAGCCTGATGCAACAAAATTTAATTGTTTGTGAAATATTATGTTCAAAACAAGCAATATTAAGTCAATGAGACATATTTAGTTATAATTATTTTTTAGTGTTGTACAAATTTAAAGTGATTTTTCTGAAGATTTACAAGAAGTGAACCTACCGATAAACTCCCAATGTTTGGTGGAACTAATATCTTATTATTGTAATTCAATAGAATAAATAGAAATAAAAGATTATTATAAAAAAATCAAAATAGAATTATGTGCTTGCTCTTTACAATAATATTCCAAATATTTTCTTTTCGTATATAAGTATACACAACAAGAAATGGTTATAACTATATGAAAATATTGAATGTATTATTAAAAAGCTTGATAATGACACAGAATATGTGCATGCTATAAGGATAAAATACATACCACGAATTCACTAAAGAGCACAGTGTAAATATAAACATGGTGGTGCATACAATTAATAAAAAGCAAAATATATACCGTTTTATACTACGAGTTTGCTATAAAATTTGTAGAACTTGCATAAAGGTATTCACTATGCACAAAAATCAACAAAAAAGGTTAGAAAATAATTCGTTCCCGCTTCTGCTTTCGTCACATTCTGATCCGCTGTTTCGAATGAAACACTTCTGCTTGGTTCTATGTAATTATCATTTACTGTATAAACTGATATAGTCTTGCATCCGATGTTTAAAGGAACACAAATTTAACTACTGCATACTTTAAAAGTAACTGTAGTGTATATCCTACCTTTTGACCTAATTATGAAACAAAAAGAAGCAAATTTGTTTACAGAAAATCCAGCAAAATCTATCGAACGCTCCAAAGATGAAAACTGAAGTATCCGTATTACATGATTACTGTTTAATCTTAGCGTTTCCTACAGCATAAAGTGCAAGTATAAGAAGAGGTTAATTACCCTCATAAGGGTATAGTATAACCTCTAAGGTCTAAGCCCCCTTCACTCGTAAAACCTACAGTGAAGATATGAGTTTCAAGCTTGTTATTCCAAATTCAGGAAACGAAGGCTCATCAAATTGTATTACGTACTTCAAGCTAATTTTAAAGCTGTTTCTTCAAAAGATTTTTGAGATTTTATATTATAATCTGTTATTATGGTTATTTGCGATAAAGTAAAATGGATAAAAGTGTGCGGGAGTTAAATATTTATGAAATTAAATATGGAAAGGAAATGCTCTCATTTTATTGCATAACTTAATATTATTTTTTACCAAAACAACTAGAGTCTTATTACAAAGAAGCGAAGTAAGTTACAGTTCATTGTCTTTTGATTTTATCAACCCTGATGAACAAAATAATATAGTGAAAACCTCTTTGTAAAATGAAACTTATTGTTAAAACATATACTAACTTTAACCTAAACTATACTGACTTTAACTCAAAAATAATTTCTAGCTCTCAAGATTTAATGAGAGAAAATGAGACTTAAATCGGTAAAGTGAGTAAAATATGCTAATACTGAAACTAATGTCTCACAGTGTTTCAGAACATACGTATCTTTAAAAAGGTTCAATAAATACTGTATAACTGAAATGAAAGACCTGCAATAGCCTTTTTTTAATTACTTAACCTACAATACGAATCAGTCACGGGTCTCGTTTTCCTACGCACGTTTATCGTTTCGCTTTTTTCTTCTCTATTGTACTCGATATCCCATGAGAACGAAAAACTGTGCAGAAGAACAGGACCCAGACTAATTCACATTAATTTTGATCTTTAAAAAAAAAGCAAATTTACCGTTTTGTCCCCAAGATCTTTTATTTGACATGGAAGGTACGCTGCTTCGCCTGTTGATGTCGATACATTAGTTCTCACTGGAAAAAACTCTGGTCTGGGGGACGGAGTCACTGCTGAAGACAATCGCGCTGCATGTGGCGAACTATGGAAACTATTCATATCCCAGTATTGACCTAAAAAAAGAAAGAGAGAAAAAAATGAAGTATTAGTTACGTGGAAAAAATCGAACTGTCATATTTCGTCATATTCTTACGCATTAATTTCCTATTCATGCGAGAGGTGTCACTAGCAGTTATGCTTCGCGGAATAACAACAAAAAGACAAATGAACTGGAAAGCAGGCTGACAGTAGAAATATGGAAAGTTTCTGTGTTTCAAAATGGAATAGAATCATACTATGTTTAATACAGTAGTATGAATGTGTGAAAATGTATGAGAAAATATTTAGTAGCATTATGGAATTATTTTTTTTTGGTATATATTTTTGCGGAATTGAAAATGATAATCTTATAGTTTTTGGCAAAGGTAATGGTACACGTTAGAACAGTAAACCACTATTATGAAAAAGTGTTAATAGTTTGACAGACTCTTGACAGAAAATTAATAATGAGAAGCGTGCCCATATATAAGAATGTAATATAGCTGCCACTATAATAATAGTACATGAGAAAGATTCTTTCATAAGTAAATAAAACTAATTAAGTTTTTTCTGAATTGTAATACGAAATTCTACTGCTCATTTTATTACATAAACAATATTATGTCACAATAAATTCAACTTGTAAAACTTATATCACGATAATTCAATGTTCAAACTGATTAATCAGTTTTTCATATAACTATAATTAATTATAGTCAGGTTGATTTTGAATATGATCGACCCAGTTTAAATTGTATTATAATTTACTAAATTTAAAATTCCAAACTTCAAATGTGTCTCAATTTTTTCCAATTTTTCAAGTAAATAAAATTTGTCAGCATCCAATAATCTGACTAGTAACCCCAACCGTAATTATACTAAATAAAGTTTGCAATGTTCAATATATTTAGAATGATTCATAAACATTGTTCAAGAAGTATGATTTACTTTGAGCCGAAAACGAAATGTGGCATAAATTACCTCTGCATAGTCAACGCCAGTTGAAGCAGTAAAACACAACTAGCAAACTAATAGTGATCTGAAATTCAAATTAATTTTCCAGTAAAAATTCTATTTACAGAATAGAAAATATTTCTACGAAACAAAATAACTAAAAAGTCCAATGACATTACAAATTCTCCGTAAAACAAGTACCCTACTTTATTATTATTTTCATCTGCGATCCAAACACTTGTTTAAAGGTATTAGAACGACAAAACTCTAATGGAACTCTTTTAAAATAACTTGGCAACATTCCAAAATGGCAGCCGAATGAAATTCGTATCAGTGCATAATCGAGAGAGCATAGAAAAAATCCCTTCTTTTGTCCGATGAATTCTTCCAACCTCTGTTCACGGTATTAACATTTAGATGAAGATTGACGGTTTTATTTATAACAAGTGACATGCAGAAGACATCTTCGGAGCTCATCCATTTTTATTATTGTTGAAAGAAAATGGCGTCACCTTCGGAGTATTATTTTCGCAATATTTTCTTGTAGCTTTAAAGAAAGTAGAGAGAGGTTTGTTCGAAATTTGTTGAAGAGGATAATCGTATTACAAGGTTGAGAAAATATTTTAAAGCTGTTGAGTCAACAAAGTTAGTTAGCTTTTTTTAAAGTAGGTAAGCAGGGTCGGCAACTTAGAGGATTTGCTTTAAGGGGAACTTTTAGAAATGAAGAATGCAATGTTCTGTAAGTTCCTTCGGTAGTGATAAGAAATTCCAGTTCTTCATATCAGTAGTGTTATGTACAGTTTTCTAATATGTTAATTACTTTTCTGCCAATGTGACATTGCAGTGAAATGCTTATGACATGATTAATTATTATGCTTCCTCATTTTGATTTAATTAATTTCAACTAAGGTTTACGTAAATCTGTCTTTTGTTACTAAGAGGAGATATAGTTAGATTTTTAGAACATGTTATATTTTTAGGCATACTCTTCATACATGTATTCAAAATAATATTACTAACGATTTAAGCCGAAGACCTGATAAAAGCGATTTTTTCTTCCAAATTATTGGTCTTAATGGTAATTAATATGAGCATTTCACTTGGTAACAGCACTGGACACCTTGGTTTTTTATCATAGTTAGAGTATTTTATTATAAAGTTGTGAATAATAAAAAAAGATTATGTTACCAATAAAAATGAATCCATACTGTATAAGTTAACATCACTGCAATCTCCTTGGATTGAAATAATTTATCTTATTGTTTAAACTTCGCCAAATTCATTTTTCCTTTGAATTATCACATATAAGTACTTCTTTAAAACAAACCACTGAAATATGAAGAACAACAATTAGAATAAAATTCTAGATCAACAAAACAATCCGAAACACCTTTTTATATCCCAGAATCTTCACCTCATTCCACAAAAATACCTCAACTCAACCAACAGTGCGAAAGAAAACCGTCAAATATAATTCCCCGTCACCCAATCACAGCCCAATTTGACGTGACGTGGGAAGAGAAGGGTTCATTGACCCTGGTCAGTTAGAATAGAAGATGACGTAACCTTTAATTCTAGAAAGCTACTGCTGTTTTCTTGGATTAAATAACAATGGGAGAATGTAAACTTGTTATGTCAATCTGCCAGAGTAAAGTGAACATCAGTAGGCGTTTATGTTAGTTTGCTCGAGTGTTATTTTTAAGAGTGTAGATTAAGTTATTTATTTTAGAAGCACTTGAAGGTAATTTGAGATCGTTATTTCCTTGTATTATTAAGGGTGGCTTAGTTATTATGAGGTTGCTGGTTGGTCAAGTTTTACAGTGACCTGGCTTGAATGATAATTAATAATTTCTTTCCAAAATAAAATTCAGTTAATAAGTACTCAGTGCTCAATTGAACTTGTATAATGTGTAGAATATGTATAGAAAATCATTATAAGTTATGGTATGTAAACACTACAGAAGACAAATCCTAATATTATTATAGTTTAGAGAACGAATAGAATTTCCATGATCTTCTTTTAGAGCAGGGGAGTTTCGGTTTATTAATATACCGTACCATTTTTTAATTGTACTGTTGTAATACTGTACATGTAAGTCCAATACTCAATTTCAAGTTTCAATAAATTAAATAGTTAAATGTCTGGATATTTTTAAATTTAAATTTAAATAATGTTTTAACTTTTCTAAATTCAAATTATTTGGATCGATCTATCGACTTTGGTTAATCCTGGAAATGGTATGAAACAGAAATTATTTTATCCTTCAAAAAAGCTTTTTTGTTGTAATATATAGTCATCAGCTTTTTTGACAAGATTGCTAATTGTTTTCTTACGTCATCATTTTAAAACTGGTACAAAAATTGACGAATTCAAAATAATTATTATTTACTTTCTGTAGGTATATAGGTTATTACAATTAATTTTCGTATAACGCAATCAATTATAATTAACTTTCGTATTTCACAATCAATTATAATTAACTTTAGTATCCCACAATCAATTATAACTAACTTTCGTTTACCACAATCAATTATATTTAACTTTCGTATACCACAATCGATACTAATAAGAACTTCACTAATTTTCTCCATTATTGCCCGATAGTTTCTAATATTAATTATATTGGCAACTTTAATAATGTAATCCCCCCATAAGTATTTGAGCTTTGGCAACCCTATTATAATAAACATCCGCATTATTATAGTGGTGAAATTTATAAGTGACGTCGGCTTCTGTCAGGGTTGAAAGGGTGAAAAGTGACAAACAGAAGTGATTTCTCATATTACAGCAACATTTATATATTATATATGCTCAACACATCATATTATGTTTATGTTACATCACAGGGAGCTGTGGCATATGGGAAATGGATGGTGAATATAAAAAATAATGCTGCTTGGAGAATTTAACTAATAAGAACGACACTTTTCCGCTTCGTTATTTATGGAGCCGTGTGAAAATTTAGTTATGTACGGATGTCAAGTTTTTTGTATACCGTTAAGATAAAGGTATTTTGAATTAAGTAGTATAAAAATAAAATTTCCACAAATTCACTTGATTCCTCATTATTATACAACGAAGAATCAGACAATTTGCGTTTTGTGCCTTTGATCGGAGCAAAATATTTGATGAGTTTTTATGACGCGAAAAAGCAATCTTTTACGTTTTATTACAGTCATTAAATTATAATTTAAAGATTCCTTAAATTAAATTTGACCTATACAGTAATTTTTAAGAGCTATTGACTTTCATCACAAAAATTTTAATTAGATTTTCGATTCTGAGTTTCGTCTTCATTGGGCAGTTTAAAATACTGTAACTGGTGGTTACCGTGGTTGCTTGCTGCAATGCTGCTAAATGAGAAATACATTAGAAAAGTTAAACAATAATAAATTCAAAAATTATGGCATACATATTTTAACGAAGTTTACGTAATAAATAGTCAAACATTCGGATACCATTCGTTTCAAGATATTTCCCTGAGGATGTAAACAGGAGCTTAAAAGTTTTATATTGAAGGCTTGGAGACATTACTTTACAGTTACCAGGGATCTTAACATCATTTTTAGGAATGATTTATTGCCGTTCCTGATTAAAAGCCCTCGTTTTTCTCAATGATGTAAATTAACTAGAAAAACTTATCGGCCCAATAGCTCTGATGGTAGAGCCATGTCCTGGATAGACCAAACGGGTTCGAGTCCCACTTGAGTCGTACTAGTGTGACAAATTTTAAGCTTGAATTAACAAATAATTTTCAACCGAATTCCAATATATTCACAAAACATTCCTGAAATCTTTATTTGGATTCCACGTTTCCCTCTCCCACGAAGACAAGAAACTTCCGAAAAATAAAAAAGGTACCAAAATATCTCCCTCGAATTTTCCGTCGAGATAAGATTATCCATCTTTCCGCTGCGGTGTACATCATACCTCTAGCGGCGAACCTGAGAACTTTGATGTCGAACTACCCCTCTACAAGACGCTCTCCGTCCCCTGTTGTCTTTTGTATATGTATTCCTCGTCGGTTTTTTCTGTTGAATAAAAAAATAAAATAAAATCCTGCAGCGACACAAATGGAAAACAGCTGTCTCTCTCTTTCTCTTGCAAAAAGGATGGTTTTAGTTTTTAGATGCTTTTCTTTTTAAAGGGAGGATATCATCCAGTATCGTGACGGTTTTTTGATGATGGATTGTTTCGCATTAAGTAGAATTAATTCGAACTTTGAAGTTTTGAACTTAAAAACTACACGTTCAAATCAAAGAAAATAAATATTACACATTGATCGTCTTATGAAAGATAAATTATCTATACGGTTCCAACTTCGCTTAGATATAAACTTATTTAATTGGGATTATGAAAATCTATGGAATAATATTGAAGATTAATACTGTTTTGTTTTAATATATTATTTCGGCTTTTATATAACAATCATTCTCAGGTGGATATAAAGATATATTATCCCAAAGTTATGAAACAGAATAATCCTGAGATCTCTGAGCTCCAATATTATACAGTATTTCATTACCTTTCATGACATTGAGACTTTTAAGCAATGATAATTACATACAGTTTCAAATGACAAAGAGTGAATTTAAATTGTATTTTAATTATACAGTGACAGAAGAAATTTAATTACTATTGTCATATTGTAACTACATACTGTAATGTTGCTGATGTCATTTTGCAAAATGAAAAGAAAAAAAACACTGGTGTATACTTACAATTATTTCGAAAGTGCTCATATATAATTAGCTGTTGTTCATAAAGGTAATTTCATTTGTACAAAGTGTATCTCATATTAATCGTTTGTGCTAAAATATTTTTAACAATGCAAATAGTGTTTATCTTCAGAAAGAAGAACAAAAGATATGTCTCTTTGTAGAAGGCATTGTATTGTACAAAACCATTTATTAGGACATCATTAAGAGATACAGTGAGGATTCTAAATGTCATTCAAAGTAAACACTTTAAACACATACTATAGTCTGTTATAACCGTTATGGAAATATTGTTATTGAAAAATACATTATCTAGAAGAAAAACGATATGATGCGTGTTACTGATATTTAAATTTTTAAATGTAATGCATATTTCACAAAGGTGAATTCAGTATAAGAAGTATATTTGCCATCAGATAAAATAACATCAAATCGCATAACCCCCAACAAATCCGGGATAAATATCCAGTACGAATTTTCCAATTAATGACGTTAATTTTGAAGAATATAATTGTATATATTCCTTTCAAACTGATTTTATAACCTGAACAGAAACTAATGTCATTTCACTATAATTTCACTAGTAAAGCATTCTCAAATTGAGTTTTAAAATTAGAAGTTGAACGTATATGCAGGTCTCAGCATACCTGCATGGGTATATATCTTACAATCTTATTTCTTCATAATTTATTTACTGAAAATATCTAACATTATTGTACTAAGTGTATTTAACTTCGTATAATTATAGTAATGTATATAATTATTATCAGCATTCTTTTTTATTCATGCTTCCTATAACTGGACATGAAATAACCAAAAGCATACTTTAATTTCGAATCCTTTAATAAAAACGTCAAAACAAAAACGAATTAAAATCAATTATTACATAACAACATAATTCGAAATAATTTACGATTCAACTCAATGCATAAATAAATCAATAACACATACTTCTATCTTCTATGATATAAGCTGTTTATTTAAATAATTGGACGAAACGAGATCTGAACCTGAATATTATAATAAAGAGGAAATCAAGTAGGAGCAGCTGTCACCAAAATATTCTTGTGTTAATATTATACACACGTTCGCACTCAACATGTTATGCTAATATGTAGTAATGCTAATACCATATGAAAATTATGCTCATATATAATAATCTCTATATATTATGTGTTGCGTAATTTTGTGGCATTGAACTGCTGTATTTTTGGGAGGAGACGGGAAGTTGTACGATAATAATGGGTAATTTTAGTATTACAATTTGGAGCAGTGACATTATAGTAACTAACTCAAATTACAATTTTAACATTTTTTGCAATTTGTATTTAAAAAAGTTAATATCATCTTAAACCTCAAAAATCTGCATTTCTAATATTCCACATTTAATCTTAAATTTTCACAAATGAAAATTTTCTAATAATCATCATAAAGTTTAGCCGTTTTTTTATAAAAAAACTTTAACAAACACAGAAATTATATTGGTTACTTGGAACTTAAAAAAATAGCTCAAATTTCTTTTACATCACTAAATCATCGAAATATTGTTGTCGAAATTTTGTTCCTTACATGAAAAGTCGAGATATTTGGTTGAATACAGCAACTATAAGAACATTAAAACAGTATGCGAGTAATATTATAGTATAACACAAGCAAATACTCCAAGGTTAATTTAAGTTTAATTTACATACAATACAAAAAAATTAACTTTTTTAACTGATTGCTCATTATTATTTAGTCAGTAAAATAATGTAAAACACTTTTTGATTCTGTATGGAAGCCTTGATACTGAGATTCAGCATTTGACATTGAGCTTCTATAGCTCAGTAAATGAAAGAGAATAATCCTTCATCAATTTTCGAGTTCATTGCAAACTCTTTTTCAAACAGTAACTTTTATTAACTCATCATAGAAAAATACAATATTCAAACTAAAAAAAAAGAGATAACATTAGCAGTACTTTATACAGCACGAGCGAGCTGAATCAAATGAGATTGCAATTGTATTATATCTAATTAACATTATTGTTATCTTTTTCGAAATCTAATAACATCAATTGCCGCTACACACGTGCATTCTATGTTGTGACGTCATTAGGTCATTTAGCTAACTAGATTATTCAGGAATTGTATAAGCAGATTCACTGATTGAAATTCTGCTTTTGTGTGATGGGTTCTTGTAATTTTTTGAAATCCAAGGTTTCCATAATTTCTGCAAAACCAAAAGAGGAAAAAAAGAGGAATATAAAAATAGCGTGTATTTCTGCACTTTCTTGATAATTTTGGTCAGACAAAAATTAGTTACTTAATCAGTTTCTTGATTAATAGGTGCGTGGCTGTAAACTGAAACTGAAACTTAAACTTTTTTACGTCAATTTAAAAGCCTAAATTAAAACTGTCTTTATAATCTGATATTGTTAGTATAAACTTTAATAATGAATGAGAATTTACAAGTAAAACACATCAAATCGAATAAGATCATTACTGTATAACGAACTGACTCAGACAAGAGGGGTAATTCACTTCCAAGAATCAGTGTACATTTAGTCAAGAATTATCAAAGAATCTTCAAAGAATCTTTAAGAATCCTCAAAGGATCAGACAATAATTGAGATGTTAAATATAAGTCTGAAATATTAATGTTACTTTAGTTTTAATGCAACAATTAAGTGTATATGTTCCTACTATTTCAAATGACCACAACACAATACCCTTTTATTACATCTTGTCCCATTTTACTTTCCTCTCAAATACTCTGCTGCCCCATTTAGCACTAAACCACCATTTATTAAGCCCTACTTGACTATTGATTTAACACATACTTGTAATGGCAGTCTTTTTTTGACAACTTGATAAGGTATAATTATGAGAGGCGGGGATGCCAAGTTACACAACACTAGAAGAATAATTTGGCAACGTTTCTAATGTACTTCAGGTGATGAGAGATTTTCTTCCGCTCTTCTGAATCTTATCCAGTACTAACAGTATGAAGGAAAAGTGGAGCCATTCTTTATTAAGACGAAGAAAAAGAAATTTCTGTGTTGGTGGTATATACAACGAGTTTTTTGTTAAACTTTATCCACAGTTAATACTTTGTATTGAAACATTGTGAGTAAATTAGTAAAATTACTATTAATTAAATGGAAATTTTGGCAAATCCTACAAGGCTATTAATGTCTGTAATATGAATATTATGTGTAAAATTCTGCCATACAATTACAGTTAAACCCATCCTGATATTTAAACACTCGTTTAACTTTCCTGTCTTTCATCGTAGTAGTATGGTCTTTTTGGTCTAGCGTTATCGCCACATAATTATTATATGTGGGTAATCTTAGCTACATACCTAATGTACCTGATGATGACCCTGTGGGTCGAAACCGTGATCGTGAATTCTAAATACCTATCTTTACCACAAAGGTGAAGGCACTCCCCCGTTTGCAGTTCCGTGTCTGATCAAGAGTATTAAACCACCCGACAGTTGAATCTTGATAATCTTTTGATATTTAAATAAATTAAATATTGTAAGATTTGTACAAAGTCTGTATGTCCTTAGGTTTGTCCTTTGAAGCGGATTATAATAAAAAAAAATGCATTGATTTGTTTATGACAGACAACATGAAAGTTGACAATATAGTATTGTATACTTCGATATGTTAAGCTGCTTAACCTGCTTTGAATTCTATTGAACTATTATTAGAAGGGTGCGTTTCTTAAATCCTAATCCATCAAAGACGAAATGGAGGATATCAATGATTTTATGCACAACAATTTAAAAGCGATATTGGCAATAGGAACGTACCGACAAGATTATAGCTTGGTGTGACCAAACAAGTGTGCAATTTGTGGAAATGTGATTTTATGTAATTATTTTTTATCTTATTTTGTAGTAAATTATATTATGATCATAGCAAGCCCACAACATGCATGAATGTGTATGTACATATGTTCTGAGGATTTAATAAAAAAAAATAAGAAAAGAAAATTATATTGCAATCCATTTGCTTCTTCAAAAGTCATTTTAGTATAATTCTCACAAAAAGATCAGCAAATTATATTTTTCTACACAAAATATTTATTAATACATCGTTCCAAATTTTCTCTTATTACGGCACTGGATCTGTCTCTTTTATACTCATATCATTTCTACTGTAAGTAAATTCACAATAATGATATTTTACACAGTAATTTATTTTTGGCAAGCATGTAAGACCTCCAACAGGTATAAGAGTGTTATATTGGAAGAATGGAAGCCAAGTTTTGCTTAACAAATAGTTCGTTTATTATACTAACTTGGAATTAGTTCTGATTGCGTGGGATAAATGTAGTTTCAGTTAGTAAAACAAGTATATAAACTTTTGATTTACTCAATGGAGAAAATAAAAACTTTTTTTTTTTGGGTAATTTATATCGAAGATTATTTTGTAATCTATTATTCTATGTTTACTAATTATCAGATCAGATCAGATATTTTTTATTAATCTTAAAGTATTAGGTCGTCGATCCATGATACAAAATACATATAATATTTACAGGTTATAACAAAAATAATGCATAATAAAGAAAATAAGAGTCAAACCTCCGTTGTGTAAGTAATACATTAAATAAGGGTGTAAAAATATTAATAATATAAAATGAATAACTTTAAATAATAAGAATACATGAAAATAGTAATTTACGTCACTAG
>JAQIWE010001286.1:0-16414 GCA_034698565.1 Campodea plusiochaeta
ATTTTCAAATATGAGTTATCAACAATCTCAGGCTATGGGCTTCCACGATTTCTTGATGAAGCAATCATTACCTTCAACGTCTCTGCCAGTTTTAACCCCTTTCAATAAAGTACATCTCCCCAATACAACAAACCTTATCGTTCCACTTCACTGCTCAATTTAAAGTTACCACCTCTTAATAAATATTATTAATCTGACTTTTAAACGATCGAGGCAACAATAAACCTGCACTCCATTATATTTCAACAATTTTCTCCCAACTTTCCACTACATCTTGATTAATAATATCATAAGCGTTTACATGAAAACTTTTTATCAGAAAAGAATAATATTCGAGTTTTCTCCTCAAGCAACTTTAATCAGTTTACTGGGTGCAAGTAATTCCACTGAAAATATATGGGAGAGAAATAAAGAAAGAAGTTTATAGGAAAGCTGAATGACTTAAAAAGGAATATTCCCTCCGCAAAAAGGGTTATCTACGTGCAAGAATTTCTTCCCATGTTCTTGGTGAGGGAAGGAGAGGGGAGATATTAAAAGCTCTTCGTTTTCAACGACAAGGGTGAATGTAGAAGGGGGTATATATGTGTAGATTCCCTTCATTAAGTTGTAAGTTATACAAAGTAGGGAGATTTAATTTGGTTGCATGCATTTCGGTTTGCCCCCAAATCAATACATCGATGAGAATCAAACGCCACCAAAAATTGGAATTACGTCTAGGAGAAAAAGAATGAGTGGGTATAGATAAGGTAAAATGAGATTTAAAATTAAGCATGGATTATTAAAGAAGTAATTACTATTATAATTCACCAAAAATATAACGAATTTTTTTCCTTTCGAGAGCTTTACTTGTCTCTTCACTAGTTTATAGTTTTCTTTTCCTTGATAATGGCAAAATATTTGGTTGAAAACTTTTAATTATAAGAACATATATTTCAAACATAAAATAATTTCAAAGTTGAATAAAACTAATTTCTGAAAACATATTACAACAAATATTCACAAGGAAAGGTAAGAAATGAAACTTTACTTACTTTCTTCATCACTCCCTGCCATATGATATCTTTCAAACCCAGATAGATTTCTATTCGTTCCTAAACCAAAACCATCTTTTGTCCACTGAAGTTTCCCCTGTTTGTTGATAACTCTGCAAGGCAACGTAACATGTTCACCAATAGTTGCTGTTTGATCCATTGGTTCTATAGCAAAATATTGCTGCCTAGGTGTTGATGCTAATGTTATGTTACGTGAAGGCCATAACCATAACCATAATAACCATAAAAGCCATAAAAGGGGAATGGAAGGAATGCTGCTGCTCCTCATTATGCTACTCTTCAAGCTGAAAAAACAAAAGAACTAATTAGATTTACTCAACAAAAACAAACAATATGTTATCAGTATGAACATGAGGCAATGGCATTCAACTATTAACTTTTAAAGACACTCTTGTAACCTGGTTATACAGTTTATCGCTACTCATTTTTTTTGTTAAATACGAAAATGGCTGCCTAAATTATTATGTCTTTGCCTCTCCCCGTCACAGCAATTATTTATTATCTCTCTGCCTAACTAAGAACACTACTATCTTTTGCTGATAAATTTTTCTCAGCAGTAGTAATAATTTTAAAATATGTATGACAGCACCATATCCACATGTTTCTGTATATCAAAGTGAAACCACCAACGAAGTAACGAAACACAACAACATACCTACAAAACAAATCTAGAGGGGTATAACTTTTCATATTATTTATATCATGGTTAACCACTGAATTGTAACGAAGCTGATACAGGAGTTTATTAGAAAAAAAAATTCCAGTATTTTCCCAATACATACTGTTTGAACGATGCACCTATAAACAATCTGAGAATGATGTATTAAAACTATATTTTCTCAAAATCTACGAACCACCTCATAAAAGCGTTCAATTCGGAACAAAATATTACACATACGATTATCATTTTCATCAGTGATTAAAAAAAATTCTCTTTACTCCATTCGTAATCGCAACTCATCGTGATTCAATGAAAATCTCTACTTACTCTTTTTTTATCAAACTTAACAATTATGCCACGTATATTCAATTTAAAGCTCCATCATTTTTATTCTTTTCAATACTACTGAACATTCAACTAATCTGTGTATTAATCTGCCATTACGAACAAATCCCATGTACTTTCTACTTTTCAATTAAAGTTTCAGACTTCCCAATCCCACTTTTCCCCGGGAAAGCAGTATGCTGCTCTCATCTGAGGCTTATTTGCATAACAGTGCTTTACATTTTTGTCATGTTACAGATGATTAATTGCACGTCACACAAATAACAAAGAATACAAACAAAAAAGTGGAATTTCTTTTTTTATGCAAAATATTTCTTTCTTCCTCTGCTTAAATATATAAAAAGTTTCAATACTTT
The DNA here is from genome assembly GCA_034698565.1 of Campodea plusiochaeta. Taxonomy (NCBI): domain Eukaryota; kingdom Metazoa; phylum Arthropoda; class Diplura; order Rhabdura; family Campodeidae; genus Campodea; species Campodea plusiochaeta. The sequence continues at coordinate 2,415 of JAQIWE010001286.1, forward strand.
ACACGCAATGCGGCTAGGTTAGAACAAGAATAAAAGAATATATAAAAACAGGGAAAAGACATAAGTTTTCTTCCGGAAAACTATTTGGGTGACAGGTACGTATTTTTGAACAATCTACATGTCAAGTGTAGAGCAAATTCTGTACTTCACTCCTTCTCCGCCCATTTCTTCTCATATTTTTTCTCTACTTGTTCCCGGATCTGACAGTTCCGGTATATACATTTTATTCATGCACATCAATCACATATTTGGGATACACGGAAAATCCATATGTATACTTTGCATATCATATTGTACTTAACCTTTTCATCGTGGATCTATGTCATGGTATTACATGAAAATTAATTTTTGCTCTTACAATCGCTTCCCTTTTGTTAATGTAGATCAGTGCTCAAAGGTTAGTATAATTCAGTTTAAAAGTGGAATATGTAAAAAATTGATGGAAGCGATTATAGAGATTTATTTTTGAATGAAGCTACTGTTTTAAATATTGAATTAAACATGAATGAAATGAAATATTAATAAGGGCTATTTTTAATTGAGTTCATTTTGAATTAGAATAAAGGTATAGAAATGATCTGAATGGAAACTGATTACTATACATTCAACTTTACAAGTTTGTATAATATTAACTGAACACCTGGTATCAACCTCACTTTTCTGCGCAATAAAATTACAGAAGTTCTTTTCTTTTAGAATAGTTTACTGATACCAACAATAAGTACAAAATCGATAGTTCAATCATAATAAAAAAAACTTTGACATTTTAAGTTTAATCTTGAATTACACACTAAATAAATAAGCACATTCTTTAAGTATATATACTTTAAATAAAGCAGAACACTGGCATATTTTTGCGCATTACACTGCCCCACAAAAAAGCTCTATAAATTACTTCCAAGATAATTAAAACGATAACTGTTTTTGGCACGCTGACATACGTAACATGTAATATCCCTGTCCTGATCAACCTACATAACATGAAAGTACGACTCTAAAGCGACATGTTAAACGACAAAGCAAAGGAAATCAAATTTCTCTATAGTAGGTTCCAGTATTAAATTGCTCTCTAACAATCCCAATGAATTAGTCGAAGGGGGTGCTGTTCACTCGACACATTATTTTGACATGAATAAAAAAATTCAAAAACTCCGTATTGAGTACAGAGATGAACTCTCATAATAATGATTATTATTGAAAGCTACTGCATGTGAAACGGACTTTGGAAAGTTTCTTTCAATGTTATAAAATGGCATCTTGTGAAATAATTATCGATGAAGAATTAATTTCATATTTTAACTTATTTTTAACATAACATTGATAAAGAAAGGTACGTGTATTTACTGAAAACAATTTCTCAAACTCTTTTTTTAAATTAAGTATTAATCCTTGAATTATCTGAACGAACATTTGAAATATAAAAAAGATTCTCAGTGTTAAATTGTAACGTCTTATAACGGTAAAAGAACGAAACATTCGTTTTCTTGAATATATCCATGGATCAGTCAAGCACCCAAATTGGTTCCTTTAATGCATCCTGTTATGGCCCCCTTTTGTTCCAATCACCAAACACATGCAATTCAAATATCGCGATAGCCAAAAGACACAGAAATATAATCAGGACGGATAATCACCATTCGCATCACAATAGCCCTGGATCATTACAACATCGCTAACAATTGGCACAATAGTATTCTAACAGTTATCTTTGATACTATTATTCGCATGAGCAAATAAAGCTTTGCACAACCAAAATGGAAGATAGTTAACGCTGGATTCCGGTTTCCACTCTGACTAATTGTCAGCCATTGACGGCGTTGAAAGGAGCAAAAGACGTCTTGGAGTTCCTACCAGTCTTCTGATTTCTCTACTATATACCTCCCTTCCTCGCTCCTGTCAGTAAATGAAGAAACTGAATGAAATTTTCTCTGTATGTGAAGTGGTTTGATATTGTACTCCAAAATATAAAATTACCCTCCCGTGCCACGTGGCGTAAAAGCGAAGTTGAACTTTATTATACAATACTCGTAATATGAAGTGCCTGCCTTCCTGATCAGACGGCGCAATTTGTTACATGTTAATTATTCAAGACATGAGGACGTGAAAATGCTTTTGCACAATGTTTTGATGGATATTTTGTTTAACATGACAAAATGAGAAGAGGGAAAAAGAGGTTATGATTATTATAGGGGGGGAGTGAACTGAAAAATGTGAATGTGGAAACTCACATTTACGCTTTGAAAAACACTGAAAGAGTAAAATAGCCTCTTTGAAAAATAAATATAAAACATTTCCCGTACTTCAATAAAATTCATATATTAGGATTACTGTTTCATTCAAACAGTGTGCTCTGATTTTTTCGTAGACTGAATAAAAGTAATGAGTGGTATAAAAAAAATTTGAAGGATTAATAATCATAGCTGACTGAATAAGGGAAAATTAAATACAGCGCCAACAATATTTTGTGCTGGTTGAAGCCTGAAGACAAGTGCTAGCCTGTAAACCCAAGTCAAAGAAACAAGAACTGCTATTTCAAAAATAAATGTGTAGTCTTCCTTTGAAAGAAGCTATTTCTATTTTACATTCACCAGCAATTTCTCTCTTCAAATCCTTTGCCATTAAATTTCCAAAGGTTTGAAATGTATTTTTCTTAATAGCTAAATATTCCAGTCACACATTCCATATCTTCTATAACATCCTTATAAATCTTCATTTGCCTATACGAAGGGTAATTACTTCTCTTTTCAAACTATTCGTAACTTCTCTTACTGACATCAAAATTTAAATCTGGTCGTCGTAGGACGATGTATTACACGAGAAACTTTTATTCAAACTTCTGTTTTAATACGACAAATTAAAAGGAAGGGAATGGGATAGGAAGATTCTGCATTCAAATCACTTGTTTGTACCTTTCTTAAAAGTGATGATTGTAACAGCTTAACGGCGGGTTCTACATCCAAAGGAAAATTAGCACCTTGGACTCATGCCGAACTAGAAAAGATTCCTTCCACTTCGGATAGTTAAGTGCTAAATCTTTCTCTCTCTCTCTTATCCTTTCTTAACTCTCCTAAGAGAAGTGGGCGCGTTACGATTTCATAGTTGTCAAACAATCGATTTGTAAATTATCCTTTTTACTAAAACAGATTACGTACTCAATTCATGGTTAAATGGTCATTTTCACGTATTATCGGGAAGCAAGTAGACATGACAGTAAGGTTCTGTATGTAATATAGAGTGCAAATTATATTTAGGCAAACCAAATAGTGTCATGACCAATATTATCTTAAAACTCCTCAAAAACTTTGGAAGTATATTTTTTTTCATTCGGAATTTTATTATTTTTTAATATTTCATTCAGTATTATTTATTACTTCATTTCTCTATTGGTTTATAAATGTAAGTTCTAATGGGTTAAAGCAAAATACTATACTTCATTTTGAAGTAAAGTAACACAATCATTCTCCCATAACCAAAACAAACAAAATCATTCCTTTCTTAAAACGCAAAACATTTCGAAATGATGAATATTCGGAAGTTTCCTCGCACACTTCTCTGCTCCCCTGTTCCTCCCCCGCTCTCAGCTAAGTCTTAAGATTAATTCATACACAACGTACAGTTTCCAATTGTATTATTTTGTTTCAATAGACCACATAGTGTGTTATGATTGTTCTAATACCTAATTGTACAACTAGAAGGGGGAGAAAGTGAGAAGATTTGTAGAATAATAATATTCCTTCAATGTCAAAAGGTGTTTGGTATCAAGTGATGTAGGAATGTTGAGGCAATATTGTTCTCATGTTTGTTGTTGGAAATTTAATTCATTCAACTGAGTATCGAATGTTCCGTATAGTTTCAATTAGTTTAGTAATGTTACATTATAAAGGGATATTGTGTAAGCGTGCACATATGAGTAGTAGAACAGGGTGTTCCAAACAAATGTTTAGAAGGTTCTAATGAATGTGGTTTTCAGGATGTCTATGCAGTGATGATCAGTTACTCTACAAATGTTTCATAGTGCGGTATATGGTAAATTTCAAGTGCTTATTAAATGTTTATTGGAATATTATATTTTTTTTCTGTTATTAATGCTTTAGTTTTCGACAGAAAATTCTTAGAAAAATTAGCAATATTTTATAACCACTATACGGCATGAAACATTGTAAAATACAATATAAAACATTGTTTTTAATTTATTTGGAATGTATAATAAATATTTTAACTATAAGAAGCAAAGTTTTTTTATTTTAAAATCATATACTTTTTTGAAATTAGTCATGAAAACCAAATCATGAAACGTCATATCTCAAACTAATTCTAGCATTTGAAACAAAACCGTTGTTCGCACTCCATAAAATCACCTCATTGCTTTTATGTATTGTTTTAATACAATATGAGATAACATTAAGGAAAGCCACTTTGTGTCTGAAGTAGCTTATTCTACTTAATACCTTCCATAAAGTTTCCTAAGACCTTTCTCAAGTACAAAACAGCACTTCCAAGATTCCCTTGTAGTTAAATATGTCACAGCGCTTAAATTTACAAGTATTAGAATTAAACCTTAAAAGTTAGTGCAATCCCGTTTCAAATGCAACTTTTCAAAGTGAATTGTATAGAAAACAGTTGGAATAAAGAGCGAAAACTTCTTTGCATTTACTGAAAATTCAAATCAGCAATAAAAAGGTCAGAAGAAAGTAGTTTTCTACGAAACCGTTTTTGATCTTCTTCCTATACTAGGTTATTGTGGAACATTTTTGTAAAAGAACAATAATAATGAGTGACATAATACGATGATATCTTAAGTGAAAAAAAAAAGTATTTCTCTTTCGTCGTCGTTTTGCCAAGATCTGTAAGAAAGTTAAGCAAAATGTCAGTATTTTTTTCTTTCCCCATATTCACACGTATCTCAACAATCAGCGAAAAGTTTTCTATTCTTTTTTTTCCTTCTGAATCTGTTTCTTTCCAATCGTTGGCGTCATCTTGATGAGTGCTTGTGTTCATCAGTACTTCCAAGAGTGGTTTATAATGCAAACGAACTCATTTTGTTCACGGACATCATTTTATTCGTAATTTGTAGGACCGTAAATGGGTTGGAAGGTAATTGGGAACTTTTGCCTGTAACTCAAGTGGAGATGCTTTATTAATTAAGAAGATAATTAATAAAAATCTTCTCCAAAGCACAACCTTTGCAAAATGATGAAGTAGGGGAGGTTACTTTCTTAATGGATTTTTAGGCGTTGAAATGGAGCAATGTAGGTAAACCCGAATAAAAAGGTAGAATTTTTTTTTCTCAAGGTACTATTACTTTAAGGTAGCAAAATTTAATGTAATTATGTCCTACATATTTAAACTATATACTAATGCTTAAAAGTTGTTTTGATCAGGTTATTTGAGAGAACTAAATATAATAATGGCGATATATAGACACCATACTTGCGTTAGTTGTCATATTTGTTGTTTTCTTTCTAATTCTCGATTTTCTACCTATATAGAAAATCAGATTAAAAATGGAGCTTTTACATCGATGAAACGATTTAGCGTAAGTCATTAACATTTCAGCATAGAAATAAATATTACCATCACCTCAATGTTAACGAGTTCCTTTCAACAAAGTTACTTGAACCCATAACCCAAGCAGAACTAAAATAATATACTCATGGCAGCACTTCTCTATTTCAATATCTAATGAAGATATAGTGAACCCTCCAGAAATTCCTAATGTACCCTAGAAATGGCCCTTGAACCCTTCTAGTTTGCGTTTTCCCTCTATCTCGTTTCTCTTGTCTCAAAACCATAGGCTAAATGAAGACTTTTAATTGCTTGAATGCAACGTCCATCAAATTTACATGTACTTATCACCATTCTCCAGATGAGGCAAATGTTAGGAGAAGTGATGTATTTAATAAAGTTGTCTTTTAACTCGCTCCTTCACTTTTTTTTTCTCTTCGCTCCTTGGAAGACGTATAAAAATGTAAGATAAAAAGTAATTATTTGAAAAAAAGAATTTTCTTTGCTATTATTCTGAAACACAAGAGTGAAAATTACGAGCTGGGAAGAAAGAATAATGGAGAGATATATCTACGTTATTATCATAACCAGGTACAAGCGGAAAAGGACTTGTTAAAAGGATGTGATAAAGTCATTTACATTTTTGGAAAACTTTTTAAAATGCTTGTAACTTTAATGTTTTTAAGTTCAAAAGAAAAATATGTATTTTGCACACTTTCGAGTTTATTCAAGGACGGTTTATTATGACGTTAGTTTTGGATTATTTTGGATTTGGATTTTATACGATTTTGGAATATCTTCTCTTAAAGAAATATATTAGAAGAACTTGAAACGTTTTTATTGATAATAAACTGCTTCTTGAATATTGTATTACCAAATGCACAAAAAACGCAATAAATTTAAACGCTATAATTTAAAAACAAAAAATATTACGTCATTCCGTTAGTCAAAATTAATATAAATAAATTTAAATTACCAATAAGTAGGTCTATAAAGTTTTGTTGAAACCCATGTACGAGACATCTGAAACCAAAAAACAACCGAATCATCTCTTCTTCTAGTTTTTATAAACAGAGCGAACAGATGCGTCAAGAGAAAATTTACTATCTTCTATCTTTTCTATTGCCATCATATGCACACTTAGAACAGTTCCAAGTATGAAAATTACATTTACAGATGATACTTGACACTTCGCTGTCATTTAATATGAAGAATATCTTAGTGTATCAATTTTTCAAACTGCAATATCATATAGCGTCACAAGTAGAGTTGGCAAAGTTCCTTTTGTGACTTTAAGAAGTGGCATAGAGGGGGGTAAAAAAGAGGGGGAGTGGCAGAAAAGAATAGTCTCTTTTGTCCTTTTTTCTTAAGAAAGAAATCGACAGAAAGCCACGTGTGTCAATAACACTCGTCATATATATACTATATAGAAACTATAAAGAAAGATTGTATATTTCCAAGTATTCAGGCAACTTTTGAAATGTTGTTGTAGAGTGTAAGTACGCTCACAACTTCACACAAACTACAATTGGACACTTTTCTTCTCCACTTCATCTCAAAAGAAATCAAGTTTTGGGAACAACTAGAAAATGAAGGATTGTTGTTGGAAATACGGCGCTAAAATCCTTTTCATAACTTTTACAATTTTGGGGTTTACAAAATATTTATAATGTATACCATGTTTTTCCTGGATGTGTCTGAACATTTTGAATGAATAATATTAGTGTCTATAAATCAGTACTGAATTTTACACATAAACAACATGAACTGTAAAGTAAGCGATCCCCCCCCCCCCACCCTAAATATGATAAACAGTAAATAATTGTTATTTAGGAAAAAGTAATGGCAGGCATATTAATGTGGAAGAGAAGTAAGACAATTACCGAAGTAAAAACATAAAAGTAATCTAATATTTGGATTAACGAAGACAGGCAAAGAAAAAAAAAAGAAGCCGTCACAGTTTTCTTCAAAATTAGAACCTATAAAAACCTGAAATTCCCAGTTCAACCAGAGTGGTCAAATATTTGTTTGGAAGATCCCCTATTATTTTCCATATCCATCAGAGGAAGTAACCGACGTAGAAAATGGTATTGACAAGAGTGACCCTTCTTCAGTTTGAATTGAGTTTTGGTTTACTGTCCACTTTACCTCGCCCCATACTCTTTCAACATCCTCCCCCCTGCCCACCCCACTACCAGCGCCCTTCTCCCCATCCCACCACTCAAAAGTCGCTAACGTATTACTACAGGAGAAAAAATGTAGGCCTAGTACCTAGAGAATATATTTTCTTTTCTCTTCTTCTATTTCTTTGAAGATGTACAAAAAAGATTACCTTCAAAGTATATTTCAAACAAGGGCCAAGCGACAACTTTCGACGTCTATATAGGCCATGGAAGTTTTCAAAGAAGCTTCAAAATTCATGACAAATTTGACTGTTCTTCAATTTTATTCGCATAGCAGTATGTTGCAAAAAAATAATAAAGTAAGAAGTGCTGCAGGTAAGTTTTAGGAATAAACATGAGGAAGTTCGCGTTTTTTCTTATTGATTTATATGTTACACGATAAGTGAATACAAATAAGGCATTATAAATGAGAAAACACTGATAGATTTTATTAAACCCAATACATAAGAGCGACTTATTATAACCTAACAGATCTACATACAGAACTAATGGAAAACATTTATTGCAGTTCACTATTAATTTTCCCCCATATTCTGTTAAAAAACCAGAAATGTTTTGATTCAAATACTGACGAAAATTAATAATTTATACAGTTCCTCCATAATATTTGTGTCGAAGAACAGTAAATTCATTACAATGCACTCCCATGAGGACAGTATTGCATTATTTTACCCCATAATGTCCTACACTTCACTCTCATCTGCCGTTTCATTAAAAGTATTGAAGACCTACCTCTCTAACATACATTCTCACTCCCTGTCAACATTTAATTCATTAACAAAACCAATGGTTTTTATTAACATCACTCTGGGCATTTTGTTTGCTATTTAAACAATCATTAAATCTAATTAATTGCATTCTCAAGTGCTGTTGGTACTATTATATATAATTCGAAAGTCACTTTAGTTCAATTATATAAATATATACTGTGTACTGTGATTGTTTCACCAAATATTTGAGTAATATGCAACTAGAGTTGAAGTTGAAAATATAAAATATGTTGAGGGCATATGCTAAAAGCAAAAGGGTATCTTGCTTGGCCTGGTAAAGCGTCATCGCTGCTTAGAGTGTGTTGAAGATCACTTGACGTTTTCCAAAGTTTTATTTTGTTCATAAATCACAAAGAAGTTTGAGATGGTATCAAGAATGTGTAAGATGTTATGAAAGAATGTTCTTTAGTACGAGGGTGACGATGGGCGATATAATATTATCACTCAAAGTAGAATGGAAGGAAGGAAGTTATTTTGTAAATATGTTGCTTGTACTATTAATAGTAAATATATTTAATTTGAACTCTTCATTTGCCGTGGGTAGTTCGAGTATATAAAAATTTCAGAGACACACAACAGCAAGATTGAGAATAAGATTTAAAGTTCTAAACTAACTAACAAAACTAGTTTTGGAAGTTGATGTGGCAGATTGAAAATTAAAGTTCGAATATACTAAACTGATTTGTTCCGATGATAATAACCATTTTTCTGAAACTACCGAGTTCCAACAAAGAAAATAATAACAAGTTCTGTAGCACTTCCGAGAGCACTTCACAAACTACGTGGAAAATTATGATCTTAACTATTTATTAATATTTATATTTTCAATCTCACACACACTTGCTGGTATTCCTTATTTCCCAGGGTGTGTCGTTTCCTGCTTCAACAACAAAAAACTTTCTTTTCCTTCCAGAAAAGCCTCTACAGTACGCTCTCATGTTCGTATGCGACTTAAATAAAAGGAAGGGCGTAGTTGTGAATCATTTTATGCAAGCAGCGATATAATTACCAAATGATTTTTGTCGACACAAAAGTAGCATTTTGTTGCTAGGCAAACTATACCCGCCTCCATTCTTTTTACGACGAAATTGACTCTACTAAATAAGCACGCCACATACTACCTTATCCACAAAATAATAATGAAACACACGATGGCACAAAAAAATTCTTAATTTCCTATCAATAACGTATGTAGTGCAAAAAATATCATTCATATATTATTTATGAATGGAGGGTGTAGGTAATAAAATCTGTATGGCGTTGAGTAATAACTGAGTCACGTGATAGGTAGTCTTTGAAATATTTGTGTATTTTAGATGCAGATAACCAGATGTTCACGGAATGCTAGAAATTTGGAAGCTTTCCAACGTGGTATCAATGGGGTCATTACAATAATTACGCTGTTTTGATTTTTTTTGTATGTGTTTAAAATGATTAATAATAATAAAGGAATATGAAACATGTAATTATTATTTCAATCTTCAATGGAAGAATACATGATATTTGTATTTGTATTTGAGAGAATATGGTTTGGAAATGTAATAACAATTATATTAAAACCACTATAAACAAATCCTTTCAAAACATTCCAGCCCGAATCCAACGCCTGAGAACCAAACCCTATCATCTTAACTAAAAAACAAGCTGAAAATTACGAGCTTATCATGTACTTTATACCTGATGAAAATTCTAATTATCCGTCAATAACAAGAATCTAATCTATTTGTAAACTTTCCACTGTTTCAAAACCCAATAAGAAAAAAAAGCAAACCATCTTAAATTCACAAAACACCCCGAAGCTCCAATTACCCACATATACTCCATGTGATTCCCCTGTATCAATACAAATGTAAAATACCATGGCAACTTTAAACTTTCATTCCACGTTTAATCCAATTCTTTTTCCCTTGCATCCTAATAAAACACAAAGAGACTTTTTAACACTTAATTACACTTCCTCATTCCAAAAATAAAAAAGTGGAAGGAGATAATAAAATTTCCTCACTTTTTTGTATTGCATAATGTTCCACGGAGTTTCCGTATACAAAATATGGCGTGAAGCAGGGTTTCTATCCAACTGTAGCGGTTCATAAATAATTAACTTCCAAAGCTCACTAGGGGATGGTAAATAACAACAGGCTGCTTTCCTAAAGTCACGGGACATTGAATGAAACACATTATTTGAGGAGAGATATACACGTTAGCAAGAAAGGGTGGAAAAGATTACAACCCTTTTATTATTTCCGGCAGCATTATGTTCACACTCTTTCCCCTATTTATTATACAGAGTATACACACACACATTCACTCTTGCTTTTTACACTATGCTTTTTGTTTTATTTGTCACTTGTGATATGCTGCTGTGAGACTTCTCTACAAAGTTTAGTTTTGGGGTTCTTGTACGAAGCAGAATTAAGTTGAGTCAGGTGGTGGTGACAACTTTAGGAAAAGTAGAGGAACGTTATGGACGTAATTAACTCACGTTTTTCACAAAATGATTTATTTTATGTTAATTTTAATTGTTTATATTTGAAGATATAAAGGAAGTTGTGTAACTGCAGTTGAAACATGCTTTTCTGTTTAATTTGCTTCACTCAAAAGTTGAAACTGCAGTTTAGTAGTGTTCTAAACTGAACCAATGCTGGTTACTTGAAACAGGAATAAGTGAATAATAGTTAGATTTTTTAATATTTTTTTATTTTTTAAAGATGATGTTTCAGTTTAATATGGTATATAATGTTCATGAGAAGTATAGCAAACTTTCGAATGAGATATACTAGAAGACTGTATTAAACTCAATTTCAGAAATCATCAATTTTCCTAGCATTCATATAGTAAAAATACATAGTTGTAACATCTAACAAATAATAAAATCTTGAAAATTCGTTGCTTTCTTCAAGAAATTATTCTATTTTGCTGGAGTAAAAGGGAATACCAGTCCTATAACCTTATTAGAGTAGTCCATTTATAATTGCATTGTTCTTCCTTTATATTATTCACTATTCTTTTCTTATTCTCTGAAGAGAAAGCCCAAACACTGCAGAAAAGTTATCAACAATGTACAGAACATAGTAATCCTCAATAGCAGAAACAAAAGCGCAAAGTTATTAGTCCCTCACTTGAAGGTAATTAAAAACTTTTTCATGAAAAACGCATTTTGTTCGTTTCCTCTCCTTCATTCTGTAAGTAAGGAGCGTCATCTCTGTATAGTTTCATTAAACAAATAGCAGTAATTTGACATCAAAGACATATAAGAAATGTGAAGTTTGTCTTATAATAGAGATTCATATTTTATATTCTACTCTTTTTGTCTCTCTCTCAAACAATAAGTTTTTAAAACAAAACTTTTCATTACACGACAATATAAGGTTATATTTCATTCTTTAATGAGAAATTATCTTTAAATGTGTAGCTGATGTCATTTGCTTTACCAAGTGCATAGGACTGCCTGGTACCCGAACAATCAATAAAAATAAATGTGAACTTTTTTATTGTCAGTGGTGTTTGTATAGTAGGGGAGTTGAAATAGTACATAGAAACTACGGGACTAATTATGATGGAAATAAAAGGATAGAATGAATATTGGTTTACTGTTAATACATTCCGTTTGTTGTCATGTCCTTTGACCGGTTTAACAGTTTTGTGGTATAGCTTTTTTGTAGTTTTAAAAGTGTCAATTTTTCGTTATTGGTGTTCTAAAGTTTTATATTAATTGGATAGAATATAGTCACATTTACTAGCAGAATTTCTATATCATATATTACAATGAGCTTGTTATAGTTGCATGTCAAATACATCTGCAATTACTGAAAAGGCGACTTTTTTTTACTATAAGTACTCTCTATGTAGTATTTTTTACAAATATGAAAATTTGTAACTGCATGTCACCCATCACTTCAGTATTAGATCAGATTTGCACGTTATATGCAGATTACAATAAGTAAACTTTGATGGATTTATTTATGATATAACCTAATACACAATACAAAAGGATTAGTGGGCCAAAAACATCAAAAATGAGGAAGTATAACGACAATAAACGAACAAAAACGCCATACTATTATTATCTGATAGCTCAAAGCATGCAAATCCAAACATAACTGCCCTTTCCAACAAGTCATCTCATATCCTTCTCTTCTGTCTAACACGAATAATAGAAAAAAATCGCAAATTCGCGCAATTATCCCATAATCACCTCGTTCCTCTATGTATTAATCACGGTTCTTAAGTCTTGGTATGGCCAGTGGTCATCCCTTTGATGACGATAGTAGCTGTTTTTGTCGTCGGTAGTGATGAAAGATGGCCATGGAAGAGCGAAAATACTTTTTGGAGATGACATTAATCTCCCTGGCCAGCACTTTGCCCCCCTCCTCCCACTCCCCACCCCCTCCTACTGACACAAACTTTAACGACCCTGTTCTATCCCGCAATTGGCTTTCCAAATGCGATCATTCGACCATTACCTTTACGATCTCAAAAAGAGATTGAACTTTGACAATCTGATTTTAGGAACGTGATGCTATTAGAGAAATGACGTATTAGACTAAATGTGTTGCTACCAAAATATTTTCCCAGCATTCAATTAGTTCCAGTCATTCGCAAAAGGTATGTGAATTTTATGAAGTATAATGGATTTGGGCTGGGCAAATGCGAGGGTTTATGCTTGCTGGAAATGTTGTAAAAATTCGATGTTCCAGTTGTAAGTTTCTGTTTTATAGTTATTTTCAAAGTGAAGAATTGATTTTATAAAATAGATTGAAAGAGCATTGCTATAATATTCTGGTACAAACTATTTGTACGTTATGTAAATCTGATAATCCCGGTGAGCAAAAATAGAGATACTCCAGTGCAATATTCATTGGGCGTTTTAAAACCCAAATTAGAATGATATTACAACTGGGTAAAGTATTAATGGAAACCTTTCCACTTCAATAAAAATTAAAAGACATTGCCACATAGTAGTTCAGATTAAATCATTTGATTCGTAATGTGAAAGAATCAAATAGAAATACTTGTTTTCTACAATCAAACCTACTCCATACAATCTAATCAAAACATTTCAGAAACTGAAATCTAAAAATGACACTATTATCAGCAAACCCATCTCAATAATTGAAAGTATGCATTCTACAAAATAAACCTAACAATATTAACCGACATTTTAATATCATAACACCAAGACCTTATTATTTCACCTTCCATCAGACTTCCAACCAATACCAATGTCGCAGAATTCCATCAACCTCTATCACTTTGTAAAGCACCGGAGGAGGAGTAACCTTTGAAAAATAAAGTGCACATCTAAAATACCCTAATGCATTTTATGAAGCTTTTGAGTATCATCAGGTTTTGCTTAATACTCAGCAGCATAGAGTTTGTGAAAAAGCTTCATCCAATGTTCTCCTGTGTCTCAGGCAGGGTGATTAACATTGGTTAAACCACGAGAAACTTTCCCATCCCACGGTAACCACTGTGAAGTGAACGGAACGTCAGGCACGCAATAAAACCTTCTACTCTACTCCTCACTACAACTTACAAAAGC
>JAQIWE010001287.1:0-16405 GCA_034698565.1 Campodea plusiochaeta
ATGAAATGCTATTCATAAGTGTAATTCCCCCCCCCCCCCACTACCTCCATTACCCCTCCTACAGTATTTCTCTCTACCATATATTCACGTACAGTAATATCACTACAGTACACCAGCAACTACTGTACTCAAGATCTGTATTCAAAATTCTATTCACGCAAGCGGAAAGTGGCTTCATATAACAAATGCTTCGGCAGAACTGTCCATACTAGAATTTAGATGTCGTGTTCGTATGGTAGTAAGCTCACTTACCAGATTATGTATACATTATAGTTTACATAGAAAAAGATAGAGTGACATGGATCCATATTTTCAGGGGAAATTGCAGTATGGAGGTAAATAAAGGTAATATTGAAAAGAACCACCTCTGCTGTAGTTGATGCTGTGATCTAGTAAATGTAATGAGAAAACTTAACTGGGTAAAAACGAAATTTTTAATGATCATCTGAGAAATCATTGTATATTATGAATTTTAATAGATAACTTCGAAGTCTATTTCATAATGTGAAAAATATATTTTGAAGAATACATATTTCTTGCTATATATGATTTTCACTGAATTATATTTCCATACAGTTGTTCTCATTTCTTTGTTTTATGATAACATTGAAATAATTTTATAACTGAATTTTGTATTAGTGAAATAGCGCCGAGAGGTAATACGAGGGTAAATGCAAAACAGTTCCTTTTCTTACAGTTTATATTCTAAGTTGAAACAAATGTTTTTATAATACGTAGCACATAAATTGCACTTCATTATGTAACTATTTATGTTAATGTTGATAGATTTGTTTCTGTGATTTATAAAGAAAAATGTAATTCATTTGAAATGATAGAAAAAGAATTGAGAAGACTGATAACAACTACAATATTGCATCTTTACTGCTGATATTAAATAATTATTGCATTTTTTTATTTTTATCTCAAGACTCTATAAAAGCAGCCCGTAGTTTAATAACAGAAAAAAATGTATTCACTTCATTTCACAGATTTAGAGAGGATTCCATTGCACTGTATATTTATTCCTGAAAAATAAAAAAGTTCAGCTAAAGAACGGTGCTTCACAAAACTGCATAATCAGACCTATATTAATTATTATTTTTACTTTTGTAAAAAATTGTAGAAACACTAGCTGAACATGATAAATTCGGAAATAATCAACGTAAATTTTTAACTTTGAAAAGAGAAGGTAAAATAACGTCTCTGATGTTATATAACTTAATCACAGACTTAGATGGACAACGACGGACATAATACGACATGGCTATTCGAAGTACAGTTAGTTAAATTTACGGAGTTATACTTGTTTCTAGATTATATACACCGTATAGTGGTAATTCACTAGATTCAAAATCCTTTATATCATATACCACACACACACAATTTCTGAATGTAATTTGACATGAGTTTATATAACATTTTAGTATTTTAGGAAGAACGAAACAAAATCATTCACCTGAAGTATTTTTTGAAAATTTTAAATTTCCAGTTTCAAATCTTTACGTTTCCGCAAGTAACCGCCATACTGTTCTCAGAATTGTTCAGTCAACGGTAGAAATAAATTTAATTATAATTATTCAGTAAATAAAAAAAGTATTGGAATTATTATTAATTTTATTACAGTTTACAAAATTTCACTTAATGTTTTTTCTGTATGAACACACTGGGAACAAATGCAGATTTAGAAGGAGCATGTTTCTTGCAGGATATTCAACTTTTTATCCCATTTCAGACGTAGTTTGACGTAATCTACCTGACATTTTCAAAGTTTTTCAGTCAATATGCCACTCTATTGCAGATATATTTATTGTAGCAATGATGGAGGTTAATTGTTTTTAAATAATATTTATTTCACATAGCAAGTAGTTTAAACTTTTCTATTCATTTATTAACATTAAAACTGAATTTGCATTTTGGTGACCGGGACTCTTTTATGATGATTATGTAGGCTATGTGATGTTCGCTGTCCAACTTGTTGCTTATATTTTTTTTCGTTATATCCATTTTTTTCTGAGAAATTTTAATACTGGATGCCAGCAAATGTGCTACATTTTAACACAAGGAAAACACTTGCTATGTTTTTATTCTAATGAAAATGCCTCCTTATAGCACCTGCTAATTCTAAAACATTTGACAACAAACTATACATAGAAATTATATTAGAGAAAGGTTAGAGTCCTCAGAATCACGTAAGCCCTGTGGAGTGTGCTTTGAATCTTTTGCATCCATTTGTGGGTATCTCCTCTACATAAAGTCCACCATCCATTCTACCAAAATCTGTTCTTTCTTAACTTGAATCCTTGGAGTTGGGGGGAGGGTGAATTGTACTAATAACGCTTCTGTAGATACGACTTTACTCTACGTGCAAAATAAGAAGTGGACGTGTGAATTCAAACGAGTGTCCATTCGCACAAAACTACCGACTTGAAAGGAGTGTCCAGTATTGATTTCGCCTCTCTCTCTCTCTCTCTTCTTCCCCTCTCACTGCCCACCTCCCCCTCCCCTCTCTTCTCTTCCCTCTTTTGTCTTTTGCGAATTCCTTGTTTTTCATTACTAGACTAAAGAGAAAGAGAGAGAAAAGCAGACAACTTCTTAAAATGAAATTTGTTATAGTTCCTAAACCACTTCAAAGAAATTTGTACGTTGCTGATGTACAGTGAAAGAATAGGTTTCTCTTGACAACTGGAAAGTGTACTTCTTCGTTTCTATCATTACGAGGTGCATTTCTCTTTAGCATTTCGTTTCTGTATTTCGTCCCTTTTACTGCATCTTCCCCTCCTTGAATGTGCAAAGGGAAGGATTAGAGAAAGAGGGGGGTGGGATGAGGTGGAGAGGGAGAAAGGAGGAGGAAGGGGGGGGGTTGTCCACTGTGCGGGAGAGAGAGAGAGAAAGAGAGAGAAGCAAAAGTTTGAAATTTGCATTGAGCAGAAAGAGAGTAGTAAAGATAGAGAGAAATATACTTGATGTTGTTGGATGAGTGTAGCTTGAAGCATATTTTGCATGAGCTACCTTCACATAATTTACATCTCTTGCTATATACTCTTATGTTGGGTTACAAGACTTATCTAGTTATGTTGTTCTTTTGCCTTAATCTTTTCTTGATGTTATACTGTATAATACAAACCTCTGAAGTTCCATTGCATATGAAGTAGAAAGATAATGAGACATTTTGTTATCTTTTAGTTCTCTGTACTTTGTGGGAAGTTTACTTTCTTCTCATAAATATTTCAATGTTGTTGTTTTACACCGTATGAATAACTAAATCTTCAACCACGGTCTTGATGTATGAGTAAATTCATGAAAAGTTATACTTACTTTTGCAATCATCAAAATATCCACAAGCAACTTACGTAAGCACATACACTAGTAACAAATCCTCTCTCCCAAAAAAAGTAAGAAAAAAATATCCTCATATTTATTTCTGTCATCAAATCATCATTATCTTGCTGTAAGGAAATAAATTACGTTGTATTTTTATAGATAAACCGTTCAAAGTATATTATAAAGAGATACAGTATCCTATAATACAGTTTACATTTAACCTTTTTTATTGTAGAAGAGTGATCCATGCCTGATTAAAGAAATATTATACAGGAAAGAGAAACAGTACTAGTAGAATAAATATTGTAATAGTGAGAGGTTGGAGTTACATACATTATAAAATGTATTAAACGTGCAGCATGAGTGACTTTTATTATTCTAATATAGCCTCTCTCAGTTACACCAATAATAAAATAAATGAAGACATTAAACGGTTAATGTACCACTTGATTCAAAGTAGAGGCTAATAACTTTACTATTTCTAGATAGCTGAGTCATCGAGGTAAAGTATATAATTCTGAATATTGTCTATAATAACCAATATTTTTTATCTCTATCAATAGATTGTGAAATCGCAGAAGTTACCATGCGTTCATCTACTACTTTCCAGTGTCTTCATTGCCCTTCAAATAACACCCGGAAGTTAGTCACGAATCCACCTTTAACGCAAACCATTTAATATACATGACTATGAAACTTAAAAAAGAGCGAATATTTAGTCTCCTACAGTGTCCAACTTGTTCCTCTCAAAAGTCCAAACGTTATTCCCTTTTACTGGTCAGTGAAAAATGGTTGATGACCACAAAGGGTAATTTTCATACAAGTGAACAATTAGGATCTTATTATTGAAGGTTCGCAAATGCTGTTTTGAACAAACCTTTTCTCTTTAAAAGAAGTCCTGATTCTAATAGAAATTGCTTCATTTCTGTTCTCAACAACCTTCTTTGGAGCCCAATTAGGATTTTATACCTTCCCATCTGCTGACAATGATAGCAAGTAGAATATCCTCTCATTCTACATTACACTGCTGGGATATGACTGTCCGAGATTGCAATGATGAGCTTTCATAACCAACGATGAATTCACAAAATATCTCTCTTCAAAAAATCAGATTAAAAAAAATGTATATAAGAAAAGCGTGTTGGTTCATAACGTAATGAAAACATGGGGAACTTTTGATAAAAATAATATTGATAGGACTCTATGTATAATATTTAATGAATTATTAGTTTTGTTTCTTCTTTTCTTTAGCAAAATCCTATTGGTTAAAATACATCATAGAAAGATCGAATTGTAAAAGTAAAAGTAAATATTTTTATTCTTCAGGATGTATTTTAGAAGTTCAAAATATTGAGCATTTAATGTCTGATAAGCAATGAGCTGATAATTTCAGTAAATTAATAATATGTAAAATAATATTTTTTGCTTTTTTATAACACAAAAACTATACCAGGCATAAAGAAATAATAAATTTAATTAATTTATCACTCTTGTAATTATAAAATATTGCAGAAATCAGTAAATCTTCTGAGAATACTTCCATCATTTTTATTTCATCTCTAACTAGCATTAAAAAGAATAGATAGAGTACGTATTGTTAAAAAGGATTGTTTGAATTCTTGTAGTTTTTTGTGGAGTTCTGTAGCAACATCTATCCAGTGTATTATGCTGAAACTTCAGCAGAAAAAGAAGAAAATAGTTGCTAGAAGCATTCTAACGAATAAAGTTGCTTTAAAGTTTACATTCCTTTAGAAAAGTGTTCTCTGTACTGTTGTTGAAATGATATATTGGAGGAAAGTATTTGCTTTCAAAATTTGCAAAACTTTCAAGAATGCAAAGGCGCTGGAGCAATTCAGTCAAGTCAAGCGCAATGAATTTATAGCTGCTCATTAGTTACAATAAAATTTAAATCATATAAGATTTTTCGTGCATGATGTAAAGATTTACAGTTATGATTTCATTACATCAGTAAATAGGTACTGTACTAACAATTTATTACACCGAAATAGCGAAAAATCACATCGTCCTGCTTTTCATACGATGTGAATTAATTTTTATTGTGAACTTTTACAGCAGCATACATTGAAGACGATGCAGAATAGTTAGATACTAAATAAATTGACTCATTATAAAGTATCTCATCCCATCTCACCGAAGATACTAGAGATTTTGTCAGTAATTCTTCCATGGTCACATCTCCTTTTTAAACGTCAATATCGAAGAAATATTGACATTCAATCTAAGATGAATTAGTCTTAGAAGATCGTTATCTCTTTAACATATACTACAAAATATCAATAAATAGTTGAATGATTGAAATGTATACAAGCATGAAGGAAGATATGAAAATTGAAAATATTCTGAAGAGAAAACTTGTTTCCATTAACTTCGATTTTGTATCATACAGTGAATACATTAAACTACTCTGAAAAACATTTTATTCTTCGAAATACAATTAAAATGACTATACTTTTCAGTAAACATAATTGGTCAAGTAAAACAGCATGAACCATTTCGAAAAACAAATTCATCGTATTCCTTTAAAGTGAAGAATACCATTCGAAAAGTAATTTCATACAGCTTAATATCACGAGAATGTTATAAAGAGTAGAAGTTGACGTTGCGAAAAAGCTCCGATAATGATTTTGTGAGTAAGAGTAGAAAGTAGGTGGAGTAATATTCCACTCCTAGCTAATATTGGCGAAAGCATTAATGATGGATGTTTGTAGTATCACCCCTTTCCTTTTAAGAATTCATATATGAGTCATCACCCTTTGCTCTTTCTTAACTCATACTATAGAGACAACAAAACGTGATTGTGGAGATAATGAAAGAAGAAAACATGGGCGGAACAAGGATGAGGTTGCAAGGAAATTAGTGTTGTTGAAAAAAAAAAATGACTCGTTATTACAGCAATAATATATTGATTGTTCGTAGAGTATCATACAAGGAAAGGTTAATCTGAAACAACTAAAGTGTAAGAAACTAAGAATATTTGTATAATTATCTAAGTTAAATCCGTTTACTGCAATAAAGTTTTTAAAATAAGTATCTGTAAAATAATAGATCCCTCTGAATTCAATTGAAACGTGATATTTTTGCCAATAGAAATATTTTAATCGAATTCACGAACTCGTCATCACGTACATCAGCAAAGACTTGATCTAAGAATAAAAGTATCATTACTTTACTAATTCTTAGTTGAGCGTAACGGAAGTTGATAGATCTTTTGGAATTGAATCTGAAAGAAAATGTAATCGTTGAAATTCTACAAAATCTTTAATTCTACCTCGCTCTGATAAAAAAACTCTACCGTCATGTTTCCAAAATACCTCCTTCATTTTAGGAAGGTACGAAATCATTAATATTCTCTAATTATTATAACACACTCTTTCATATCAATGTCCACAGACATCCGAAACTCTGGTCCAGCAACATTTTTTCCTTTCATGAACTTCATAGATTTCAGAAACAAGAGCTAATAAGGACTACCTTGTTTGTGTGTACATTAAAACACGTTCGTGACCATCCATAACATAAAGTGCAAATTGAATCAGGAGTAACTATATTCCCTTGTAAAAAGTTCTTTCGATGCCCTCTAAATTTGTGTCATTATTGTCATCAGAGGTAGGGGTTGAGTAATGTGATATTTCTCTTCTGAAAGAAGGGGGGAGTGTGTGTATGTTCAACCTCAATCATTTCTCAAATGTGAGCTCACTCGGTCCCGCTTGCTCTCTCTTTATAGCAAGTTCACTTTTTTTTTTCAAAAGAAGTTGCGTGGTTTTACGAAGATATGATATGAATTATATTTTTTAGGTTGAAGTACAGTAAATGCTAAACGTAAAGCGAATTATAGTTTAACCTATATTTAATCAGGGTTACATAGCCAAAGAACATTTTATTTTAAATTAACTTTCCCTACAATTCTTATTTGGGGATTTCCGATTACATTTACAAAAAATATTACTAAAATGTTTACTCCTTGTGGTAGATTAATTAAATCTGTTCTACCCGATGAGCACCTCATCCACTGATAGATAACGCAACCTGCCATACAGGCCAACGATGCTATTGCTTGATCAAACAAAAATTTAGTAATACTTTGATTGAACCCGTTTAAGTTACTACAAGTCTACAACGAAGCAAATTGGTACAGAGTAGATTAAATAATTTAACCTATCTCCTAATATTCATTAAATTGAGCAAATCCAATTCGCTTAAAAAGTCCAATATCAGAAGAATCTGACTTGCCTTAATATACCAGAATAAATACTACCATCCTAAAAGGACAATGAGACTATCACCTCTCATACTAATAACTCATATGTCAGAAAAATAGAACATCATTGAAAAATATTGTCACATAATTACATTCCTCAATAATAAGAAATTGTATAGTAAAGAAAAGTTTTCCATTTAAAAGTGTAACTGTACTGAACGAAAGGGAAAAAAATCGGCAACCCCAGAAATTACTCCTTGCACCCTATACAGCTAGAGATCTTTTCCCCTTCCTGAAGGTACATACATGCATTATTTTGTTGCAAGTAAATTGTATCTGCTCTGTACGTCTGTCAAAAGGATTCATTGAGAAAAAGAAGGAAGAGAACACAATAGAGTTTCTCCCCCTCCCTTCCCTCCTTTTCCTCCCCCTCCTTCCTTGCGCTTAGTCTCCTGGGTATAACGTTATCAAAAAGAGTCCGCTTCAGTATCGTACAGCAGAGTCCTTGCATCATATAAGATGGAAAGTTGATAAAGAGAGTTAGTGGATACATGGTTGTAGGGTTGTCAAGTGTCAGGGGTTTGGTGGTGGTGAAGGCAGGCCATTGGTTTATGGCTTACTTTGAGAATTTTCATGAGTTGGGGAGTTGCACTGTCATTAGGAGGATCATTTTTTAAAATTCTGTGTTACAGTGGATGGAAGGTCAATAACATGTCCAATAATTTTTTATAGAACCAACAATCATACTTTCCCATTAGATCATGATATTCGTTTAATTTCCGCTCTCATACAGATTCATCATGTTTGCTGCATGATGCATATTCTAATTAACTAAGTTGCAGCTCCTCTGGAAGAAAATATTCATAATCTGAATCCACTTTACTCTGAAATAAGAACCAGAAAAAAGTAAGAATAACGAAAAAATTGAATTACTCAAAATGATTATATTGAATAAAATTGACACCAACAGTGTATTTCTGATATGTTTTTCAATTCTAATATAATGTAAAATCATTAGCAACAGTAATATACTGTAATAACACCGACCTATTTTAACATGTAACAAAAGAAACGTATACAAGAAAATCAGACAGTCAGAAACAACTAATAATGGAAATCTGGCAAGCATACTAACATTTTATAAATGATATCGCTCATTATTTTTGTTTATTAATTTTTTATTATTGAAGAATGCGATACAAAGTAACATGACAGCTAGTATTCCAATGTATACAATAGTTTCACAAAATGGTAAATACTAATCCAATTCAAGTCGGAAGTAGATATAAAAATATACAGTGATTTGACCTGGAAAAACTAGTTCAAGAAATAGTTGTGTGTGTGCTGAAGGATTTCATTCAAATTCTGCACAACCATATATACACTAAAACACAAATTTGAAAATATATTATTGTAATTAATTTAATATTGTTATCCTGTGGCATTTGTCAATTTATGTATGGTAAACAGAGTATGTAAATAAACATATATTCTCTCTCTAAATTTATATAGTCATAGAGCGACAATGAGATATTTGGAAACATAATAGTGTCGCTATCCTTGTTAAAACATCATGAACTATAATAAAACTAGCTCTAATATGAATTTCTCAATTCTGTCACTGTTGAATTGTATAGGGAGACACAAAATTAGTATCGTTGACTAATAAAGGTGAAAAACTAGATGAAAAAAAAAAAATATTGTTCTCCTTCTGAAAATGCATTGTTTTATGACAATTAATGCTATATGTACGATCTCTACGGCCTTCCACATCATTTAAGTTTCTATAACAGCAGTAAGTTAAAAATCGGTCTTTTTCTGTAAAGCAACAACAAAAATAATAAAATTTATTAATATTATTATTCTGAAATTATAACATAATATCTATAACTTCTTTATATACCTTTCGATAATAATAATTAAAACTTTTTCTTATCGTTTTACGTATATCATTTTTCTCTTTTTTCACTATTAGTGGTCATTCACGTTTTATTTCATTTGTAAGACAGTGGCTGCCAGAATCTAGAAAACGGCATAAATTATCATAAAACTATATACTTTTTGGAAATAAAACAAGATTTTTTTTTCCATGTTTTAACTTCGTCCTTGTAACTTCATAATTTCAGAAAATATAACACTCTATAAAATTGTCCCATTTTTGGGCCGCCCTTTATATAACTGATTATTACACACCGTTCTTAGAACAGAGATAAACACTATAAAATACTGCCTTAACTTATTATTTTACCAAAACTTAATTTCCATTTCCACTAATACGAAGAATATATGAAGAAGAAGTGGCAATCCTTTTTAAAATTAAGATCCTGACAACCCTAGCGTGGGGGAGGTAGAGGGTTGACAGATGGTTGACTTAGAAACATTTTAGGGTTTTCTGATTGACGAATTATATATAGAACTGATACCATCTTTCTTTGTGTGAATATGTTTCTGTCTTTCTATTAATTCAGTCATACGGAGCTTATGGTGATCGCTTTCACAAGTTGTCACAGGTCTTGCGGAAAATGATTGACAAGTAATAAAAGATAGACGATTCTAAATGATAAATTTCTCAAATTAAATTAGGAAGAAGAATAGAGTTTGACGTGTTGGGTGAAAAATATAATTATTAAAGCTTGAATACACAGGGAAGTGAGAAAGAGTGGAAATAAGAATTGATTCTTATTGCTAGTTGTGAAACATTGATTAAGCAGCTGTCGGATTCTCATTTTGTGCAATTTTTGACATTTAATATTATATAGGTTTGTAGTGATTTGAAATTAAGAAATGTAATTATGCATGAAATTTTATATGTTAATGTATAGTCTTGCAATCAGGACTAGCCACTAAGACGATTATTTTTTTATGAAACCGAATTTCACTACATTTCAATCTGACAAAACAATGACTACTAAATATAACGACATTATATAATAATTCATGAAATAAATCTAAATTAGCAAGTTATTGACCTTCCGTTTAGTTATTCAAGAAGTTACAGAGAAGTAGTGCAGATCTTAATCTCATTTCGATTTGCTTCATAACATCTTGCAAACTGTATTATTCTAACTCTTTCGATGATTTTCATTAAATACAAATAAATGATATTTCGGAGTTTATGGTAAGTGGTAAAATAAAAAATATCTGATAACATGTAATATCTTTCGAAATTAAAATATTATTCCACTTACAAGTTTTTTTATATAACACTACCAATAACAAAAAGCACAAGCAACTCATCATTACAATACAAATTCTTCAACATAATATAAACAGCAAATTTACCTATAAACCAAGAAACCCTAGTGAGCTCTTCTTAATCCAGAACATCTTGTAAACCATGTTGCTGACAACTACCCCCAATGAAAGGTACAATTGTTTCTAACCCCCTTACCTTCCAATCTAACTGTGGAAACATCATTATTACAAACTGGAGTAAGTTTTGATAAATCTTTGTAATCTTCGTGAAGACAAAGTGTAGGGCTTTGAATTAATGGATCACTTAAGGCCACAGTGGCTCCTTAGATACAATCTTCTCCCGCCCTTTGTCTAGGAGTGTAATTAGTACACATACAGATATAAGAGAAGATATCTCTCAGCGACAATTCAAACTCAAAGATAAGTTTAGAAGGAAGCTTTCCTGTGGAGATCGGATTCAAATGCTACTGGCAACAATAGATTTTGCTAACATTCTAAATCTACCCTAAATTAACGGAGAAAATGGCTACTATTCCTTTGTTAGATACAAATTGGAAGTTATAGATATGACCTTAGTGGAGTTTCTCAAGTGTTATAGTATAGTAGCCTTTTGGGTCTAAAGATATTTGAAGTTTCTGATGGTATGGATTCTCGATCTTAAGAGAAGATTTGTAATGAGGTAGTTAAGAGCGAAGTATACTTCTTAGGAGATAGTGGAAGGAAGAACTATTGTAGAAAGGAGTGGATAATAATAATAATGTCATTAGATTTTCATAAATTATATTGATAGTTGAATTTCATATGAAAGTTTATATTATAACTATTCAATACGTTGCCCAAATACGAATGTTAATTCTAAGATTAGAGTGCTGTTATTGCTGGTTTAGTTATTTAGTGTCCAATAAAGTACAAGTTAGTATTTCTGATAATGTACTTTCTCAGAATGAAATTATTTTGATATTCAAAACCTAATAATTCGAAAGATAATTTGTTTTTGTAGCTAGAAAAATAATGAACTAAAATCATTTTTGTGAAAAAGGTATATCTACTGTATGTACTTAGGAATAACATTTCCAAAAGATAACTTAAACGTAAAAAACTGGAATTTACTCTCAACAAACTGGTGTCTGATATTTACAGGTAAGTAAATTTTTATTCAATTTCCTGTTGTGGATTACTTTCTGTAACAACATTTTGAATTAGTGTTAGGACAAAGTGGAAAATACGTTCAAAACCATTTTTCAAAAGGGAAGGCGACTGTAATTTCCGTTTTATAGTACAGTACAGTAGAATTGAGAGAGAGAAAACTAAGTCACTTTATCTCATTTTAAGGAATAATTTTCGCGCGTGTAAGACTAAAGTACTGCGATGTTAAATGCTATTACACGATAAGAGAATGTGATAAGAAGTTGGTAGAAATGACCCTGCAATTAAGTGGGTCGCCTGGACACAAAGTAATTCCTTGAATTACGTAATTGCTTCTTAAGACCATGGAACGTTTGCTAAAGGTTCCTTTATGAGTGTCGTAATTTCTAGTTGGCCCCACAATGGTTTTCTCACTTAGTACACAGGACTAGTATTAGAAATATAGTACAGGATCAGCTTTAAAATACACAATGTAATTAAGGGAAAAATATTATGTACTAGTATATATCAACAATTATTTTAAAATATATAATTCAAAAGCTGCTGTGAACTTAAGGATAAAATCAAACTTAATTTTCAGATAATGTGCAAAAATAACTGTATTATTGTTATATGTACTAAAAAGGAAAAAAATAAATCCATCTATCCATCTATCTATCTAGTACAGGATCACTGGTAAATGTTTCAAGATTTACCTCACTGTTTTATGAAATATATAAGGAGTTGATTTTCATATATACTGTACAACAGCTAAATTTGATTATTATTATTATTGGTAAATAGGAATATAAATTAGTGAACAAATATGTTAAAATGTATTTTTAAAGCATACACTGTTTGTATTAAAATAATATAATCACGTTGTAAAGCATATTAAATTTTAATTTTAATAATATAATAACAAGAATAAGTAACAAAACTTGTTCTTACACATTAAAAAAAAACATTTATAACAATAGCAGAATACGAAAACTGGTATGTGCAGCTATTAGTGTTGTTAAGTAAACTCAAACTAACTTTGGAATGTCAATCTAACATTCTTACAGGTACTGCAATTTTATTAGTATTTATTTTAAACGACAATACCCTATATCTCTTTCCATTACAGTGCAATCACCAAACATTATACTATGCCGTTTGAAGTTGATATACCAAATAAATCAACATTGGAGATGATGCCCATTTAATAACTGCAAATACTTTATAATGAATAACCAACTCCAGCACATCTCACATTATTAAATAAATGCATCAACTTAAACCAAGTATACTTATTTCTTTAACTAAAGTCACAATTACTCAATATAACAGAACGAAAACATTTAAACGAAACGTTAAATTTACAAACTGATTTGTGAAGCAGAACTAATACGTTCTCTTTATTAACTGCATTTGAAGCAAGATCCAACCCTTCGGTGCCTGTTTCGGGAAGTCAGAAAAGTCATAAATCATTTGCTCTTGTTCTAAGTAAAATAATCAATACCAATTTCCCGGTGAATCAGAATGCAGTTTTACACTTCTTTGTCGCTGTGTGCAGAACGAGGTAGTATAGTGCAACGACTGCGAATGCACGAGAGAGATTCCAATTAGAAACCTTCGCGAAAATACTCAAAACATCGTGCGGATTTTTTTGTTGTTGTTGGCTGATAGCCTTTTCATTTTTTTATATTTATCATTTGAAAGTTGCAAAAGATGTACTTCCAAAACGATACATGTTATATCTTTAATAAAGGTAGTAATTTTAAAGAATTAAAATAAAGTGTCTACGACAACTCCAGTGACGGACGAAAATAATATAAGTAAAGTTTTACCGGGTACGTATTGTTTTTTTTATTCTACGAACATTTTCAATCTAATAAAACATTAATACTACGGTAGTCTGGAGATAAATAGAGGATGCAATACTTTGAGAAAACCTCTCAAGCATTTTAGATATACTTTCTGTTTACAAAAAAAAAAAAAAACGTTTTATTAAGTAGCCCGAATTTTTTGCTAAAATTGTGCTAACAAAAAAAAATTACAAACAAACGCATGGTATAAATTTCATTGAGAAAATGCTAATTACAATGTCAAAATATTTTCAAATGATATATATATTTTCTTTACACCAAGTCAGTTAAATTTAAAATGTTAAACCGTTAACGATTTCTTCTTTTATTTCAGCACAACATGATTCAAATTTTCATGCGAAATTAATCCCTGAAGACCAGACAGCAAGTAATAAAAGACTTATTCCTCTTCTTTGTAGGGAAGGGGTTAGTGCAGAAGGTCTTGAGTTGGAATAGAAGGGATCATATTCTTCGCAGAATTCCATATAGATGATTCACTTTGAATGGATCAATATGGTAGGAATGTCACTTTTCAACAACAGATGAAGTATGAGGAATTGATTTTGTTATATTATCTGGCAGAAACGGAGAAAACGAGAAATATATCTATCTGTTGTTTTTAACATTGTGAGATATTTTGTTTGAGTGTGAGTTGGCAAAGAATGATATTAGACTATAAATAATTTTTCTTGGAAGTTGAAGTAAAGTCAGGTCTTGATGATTTAGTATAACTTTATCTAACTTTATTGCAATCTTCTGGAGTTTCATTTATATTATAGTCCATATTTTGAAGTAGATAAATTACAGTGTAATTTCATTGAATCTGTTTGATTTAAAACAAAAAACGTATGTATAACTAAGAAATATTTGATTTATTTTCATATAGCTCTAGTAGTTTTGTTTGAAAAAATAGAAAACTGAGGACATTGTGTTCTTCTTCTGTGGTAGACATGGGTTGACTAATAATATTCAGTGTATCGAATACTCTGAAATGCAAAAGGAAATAAATATAACAAAATTCGATAGGTAAAAGGACACTCATTGATAACTGTAATGAAACTGTTTCTTTTAACATAAATTTTAAATTTGTGCAAAAAAAAATCTGATATAAACTTAAGACAACAACTTAATTTACAACCACCTTTTTTAGACCTTTTTGTAAAAACATATTTTGAATTCTTCCTCTTCTCCTCTGAATAAAATATCTCAACTTTACGTCACTTTTAATATCCTAAATAACAAATGATAAAACTTAACAGTGACACTGTAATATAAATCTCTCTAACTATTAACGTAAGCACGAAAAACAACCTTTTCCTTAGGAGTGGTAAACAAGCATATTCATTTCTGTTCGTGTCCAGTCTGCCTGCCCTTCTCCTTTACTTGAAAGTAGCCAAAACCCCTTGAAATATGGCGACGATTTAGTACCAAGATTTATTGCCAGTCCAGCCAACAAGTAAAGCCTAATGTTTTCTCAGTAATATGGAAATTAGGAAGAGAGAAAGAGAGAGTTACAACAACATCTGTTTCCTTGTCTTTATACTCTAGTACAAACTTTGTCCACAGTTAGATTCAGTCTCTTACTTACTTGCTACTGGGGGAGAAAGTTTATACACTTTCATTAATTTTGTGTATTGTATATTATGTCTGAGTGTATCAATTTGACAAGAATTATTGTAAGGATTCCAGTAGACATATCTCATTTTCAGGTGGTTTTAGTCAGAAAACTACTGTTATTTTTGTCGGTCTACCACGTATGCTAATATGGTTTAAATTACTTGTTAGCATTCTAAAGTGACTAGACTAATAAAATCATGCAACATAATTGACCTTCCTCGTAATTAATGAACTAAATATTTTATTATCTTCCCACATCAAGTTAAAATAAAAAAAATAATTAACACCAAGTACAGAGAAAACAAACAGATGAACCAAAGTAAATCGCTATAATTATGTGAACTGATTTAATATTAGTTTCTCTGAACGTCACTACACTAAAGTTTTCCCATCCAATTCTTTGCTTCATAAGCTCTTCACAATTATTGTAACTGCTTATTCTATTTGTTAAAATACCTCGAGTGGAGCAGTTAAATTCATACAGTCATCCATCTCTCAATTATTGTAGTCTCACTCTCTTTATATTCATATGTACATATCCTGGAGGTATATGCAACAGAAAATAACTAGTGGAATACATTTAATATTTATGGATTAATTTTTTGTAATGAGCTTATAGAAACTGTAGTATATAAAATATGATATTGCAGTACATAAAGAGATATAATTTTACATACTCGTTAGAAATGGAAATGTATTCATCATGAACTAGAAGAAATATTTTCCGTTTGACATGAAGAAGGATGATGATATACTTAGAAGGCTGAAATGAAATGCAAATAATTTTCTCTTTTAAAACGAAATGAATTCCCTCTTGGAAGAAAAAAGTAACTAAAATTAGAGAAGTGATGTATACTGGAGATACGAATGTAATCCTTAGCTATATTCTTAATACGATGATGAGCTTAGAGAACAAAACCTCAAAATTTGCAATATCGAATAAGAGTAAGAGAAAGAGAGTGGAGAAAAAAAGATATCCATCGTTCGAAAGAGAGAGAATGATGCCATACCGCAATCACACCTATTATGTACTATATATTCCCAAAGCAGCCTCCCCCCCCCCCTCTCTCTCTCTCTG
>JAQIWE010001288.1:0-16404 GCA_034698565.1 Campodea plusiochaeta
TTAACACTGTTTACATACAGATTTCATTCACAACTGATCAAGGTCATCCGCCTTGTTATATTTGAACGACTATAATTTCAGGTATTCTTAATGCTCACTAATACGTCATCATTTTTTATTGTGGAAACTTGTAATTTAAAAGATAATCATCCTTTACTAAATCTAAATAACTTCCTAAAGTTACGAAAGATTTGTCTCTGTAGCTTTCGAGAAATTAATTTTTAAATATCGCTAATTCCCTATCTTACATATATAACATACTGGTGGACAAATCTATCCACCGTTTTATAAGGTAGGGATTTAGTGTTCTATATAAATTTATTTCTCACAAACTACTGGATCAAATACTTAGAAATTTTATGAAGTACGGTATTTAGTTTCATTAAAGCATCATTTATTCAAAATTACAGGTTTCTGTGATCAAAAATAAAAAAGTGCGATATTGATATCGACTACTTTTTCAGCAAGTGAGCATTGTGAATTCTTATTTGAATGACTTAAGCAGCAGGTTAACGTCAGGTAAAATATCTGCACCTGATATCTTCCATACTAGGTTCATTCAGTCAGCATCCCCACTGACAACAACCAGACACCATTTACTGGTGTTTAGAAGATGACAAAGAACATATCAAATACTTCTTTTATAAAAACCTTATTATTCTTATGTCCCAAATACACTTGGGAAATCCCGTCTTAAAACCATTCTGCGAAAACCCTTCAATACGGTTCTATCATATAATATAAAAAGGTGGTTGAGCAAACAATTTTGGACTCTATTGGCTTGGACGGTTGCTCACGAGCTTGAATGGTTCCGAAAAACCGCATTTTATTTTCTTTCTCTTGTACGAGCTGATTTCGTTCGGGATAATATTTAATTGATTTTTTTCTCTATATACTCCATACACTTTTCTCTGCGGCGGGAACATATAATGGAATACATACTCGCATTGTGATGGTATCGTCAATGCAAGGAAATGATATATGGCGCATATAGGGCTTTTTTTCTCATAAAATAGTCAATATCAATCATCACGCGTTTCTAAAGCGTCAACTGAGATTGATATAAAAAGTAATTTTTCTTTCTGTGTTATTCATATTACTGCTACTGCACACTAGTGCAAATAGCAATATGCTGAAGTCTCTTTTTCATATTATGTATACAATCTCGCTTGGGTTGGAGCAATTCATAACGGTGGTTATATATGAAAGTCTGCTGCCAGGTAGAAAATTTTCAAGCGGTTGGTTGTTATATATATAAGGGTGCCCCAAAAGTAAAAGTATTTGATTGTTGAAGTTTTGCATTTTATGATGTACATGAATGAAATGAGTTTTCAATCACAATTTTGTTATAGAAAATTAGAGATGCTGCCAAAAGACATAACTTTCAGTTTCATGAAATATATCCTTCTACTGTATATTTCAAAACATGTCAATAATTTTCATAAATAATTCAGTGTGGAAGTACTGATACATATACCTTCCAGAAGTATTGCATCGATGACATAAAGCAGTAACGTTTCACAAATAATGAAATACTGAGCTCTAATACAAATTTTGCAATGTTATAACTTTCTAATAACAGTTGGAATATACTTTTCCATGCAAAGATTAAATTTCTGTAGGAAAGAAAAAGAAAGTAACAGTGTATTGCATGTGACAGATCGTTCGTTATATTTGTTATCATCGTATTTTCTCTGAAAATGGAATGCATATACAGTTACTGTTGCTTTATTACTGACTTTCAATAATGTAGATTACGTGTATTGTAAAGTTAAGCAAGCTGCAAAGAAAAAGATTCTGACCATTTAAAAAAATGTATATGGAGGTGTATATCGATTGGAATACTACTACTTTCTAATCTCGTGTATTGTTTTTCAATATATGAAAACTTTTTAATTCTCATGACAATCATTGGGTATTTTCAGTCACAAGACAAACAACAGTACTTATTACTTAATGTCCTACTGAAAGGAAGTTCTGTAATCCAATTGAAAATTAATTATCTACCCATCTTCGTTGAAATATTTTGGGACTTTTCAGTTTCCAAGCAACATTTTCCACCACCTTGTGCAACTCAGTATATAGACATTTTGTCTGAATTGGAAGGTAAACCACAATAGTGTTTGGTTTATTATGGAATGTGGTTTGTTCATTGTTTAAATTCATTCGCTAATGCTTTTCATTCCTGATTAACTACCCGTTCAGTCGGAACGGTTTCGTGTGGTAGTTCCTGCTATGATGGAACAGTTAACACTCCACTGAAAAGATTTGCTTCAAAGAGTACTTTATGATTGTGGTTTAGTCCACTACTCATAAAAATATGTATTCGGTAACCACAACAATATTAAATCGCGGTTACTGTGTAACATTACTTATTTTTCTGATGCAGTATTTAAATTATCATAATTTTCATAACACATAATTATGGAAAAAACAATAATATATTATATTTTTAAATGAGAAGGGTAACATCACCTCATTATGACTACAGAGTTAAATATACGTTTTTTATATATATAAATTTATAAATTTATTGTATTAGTTTTTTGATAATGAAAATGCTGAAATAATTCTGAAATGTTTTGATTACAGCATAATTAAACAAACTCTAGATTTCCCATACTTATAGCATAATGCTTCTGTAATGAAATCTAAATTACAATGGTATTAAAAATTCGTTTTTAACAGAAATAACTCTGTTAGTTAAAACTGAAAAGCCTATTGATTTGACTTAGATGTATAATTTATTATTCCTTGCCATGCTAAAGAAAATAAATCCTGGAGATAGTGAATAAGGATAAAAACATGATCTCTGTATTTCCAAAAATGTTATTATGACGTTGATCTCTGCGTTGCCTAACGATATTCACTTATTAACCAACAAAACACTATATGAAACGCTAACTGAAACAGTCATATGAGTGCATATTTTCGGTGATTTTGACTAGGAAAAATGGAAATATCTCTCTGAATTTATTATCTTTTTCGACGCGTTATGCCTCAGAGCCATGAGTGTGACTTTAGCATCTGACTTACATTTTTTAATATAACTACTTTTTGAAATAGAATATCATTAAATTGCATAATCTCCTTTTATATAGTGTTGGTAAAAATAGGTCTATATTTCTGTACAAAGCTATGCCAGTGATTATTTCCATCCATTTAAAAATTCATTATGCTTCAAATATGAGTTAATAACTAAATAATAATTTTTACAAAGGAATGATATAAATATCACATGTTAGTGTCAATATTAAATGTTATTATATTAAACTGATATATGTTATTAGACGGGAAAGTCGTTTAATATATTTTATCTTCAAAACTGACAATTGTCAACGCCTATGTAGGGAAAGATGGTAACAGATGGAAAGTGGTGTGAAACCGCAATTTGCATCTACAATAAAATGTAATAGGCCTTTACCTTCTGGCACTTATAGTTGCAAAAGTAATAATGCATTAAAATTTCTGTATAATTTGTTTGTGTGAGACTGTAAACATCCGTACATCAACTCTGTAATTAATCATCACAAAGTCACCCAATTTGTAGTCTCATTATTAAACAACAATATAATAATAAATAGTTAAATTTAACCAAATCTTCAGCATTTACATAAACGCTGCGAGAATTGAGTGAACTCGTTGATCAATTTTAAAGTGATAATTCATCAAATTCAAAATTCTCCTTTCATCCTCTCCCCTCATTAGAGTTTCAAATGGCGGTTTTCAACTCTCTTTGTCTTCTCAAAAGCATATAAAAACTAAATTAACTTTTTTCACATGTAATATTGAAGGTAAAATTGAAATTGCATTTTCAACGATATGCTTTTGACAGAAAAACTAATTACTAAAATTCAATATAATCCACGTAAAAGAAAACCTGCATCATATTTTTATTGGTGTTTCTCCCCGCAAATCTCTTTAATCCTCTTAGGTGTATTTTCGTTCGTGGTTACGAAATCTCCAAACCTAAGCCTTTTATTCTCTCTTCATTATCACTATTATCTAAATATCATTTTTTTTTGCTTTTTTTTTTTACTCCACAGTTGAAGGGGATTGAGGAATTTCGAAGGATTGTCATTCGGCTGTGGTGATGAATTGGGGGAATGTTTTGGTTTGCTTTTACAATGGTGGATTAATAATAGGTTAAAAGTATTCTATACTTTGGTTGTAAATTTTTGAATTATACATTAGCCATTGAAGTACCTTACTATGCTGGGACTAAAAATAACATTAACTTCGGTATATCACTGTTATAATTATCCAGCACTTGAACTAGGTAACAAATGTCACATTATAGGCTATAGGGGTTAAACCTTCTTAATATTAATATTTCAATATTCTGTTGCTAGTATTCGACATAGATGATTCAGTTATTTGATCAACATCATAATCTAATTTTCAATTCCATTGGAGTTCACTGTTTGATATAACTGCAAAAGTAACGTTTTTTTTTATCACAATTGTATGTAGGTTGCACTATTTACACGTAATTGTTTTAAATGTGTTCTAAGACTTTATGAGCAGACATTCTACCTGTTTCAAAATTTTAAAATAAAGTTATCTTTCAAAAAGATTAGATCTACAAGTTAGTTCCTGGAAAGAAGTTGACTACCTTCTGAAAACTATGGATTATTGCTCATGATTTTATTCCAGGGTTAATTATGGTATTTGACCTTACTGTAATTTTATTGCCTAAAGAATGGAATTAAAATATGAACCTTGCAATCTTTTGAGTGTGTGGATGGTGGGGTTACAGTAACTTCTATATAAACAATTACAGTCATTTAAGAACTAATATATTAATTGACGTATTGCAAGGTAACATTACTATTAATTCAAAGGAAATTTAGGCAACAAATTTTACAATATTAATTGAAATATCAAAGGTACCGAATATTAGAGGACCATAAGATTCTTCTGTTGAATCCTATGGTCCTCTGATATTCAGTATAATATAATAACTTTTGATATTTCAATTAATATAGCAAGACTTATTGTCAAATTTTCCTTTAAATTAATAGTATCATCATATTTTAGATCATGGATCAAACTTTTGAACAATAGCCATTCCTCTGTTAAAATGGTGTTGGTTTATTGACTATAATTCAAAAGCTTCATCGTTCTTTATAATTATTATAACCTCTTTTGCTCTCCAATGAACATTTTCATTTTAGATCAGATTATTTTTTGGGATACAGACGCACAACGGTGCCTGAATATTTGAACTTACAAATGACCATCGTTGCACCTTTTAGTCTTCCCAGTCACTTTAAGTTTTGAATAATAGTAATCCCAGTATCAATGTCAAGTCTCACAAAAAATAGCTTTCGTAGAAATACTAGTATTATATGCATTATAGTGTCTTGCATAGTAAGAAGCATACAAATTTGGTACAATTTTCTATTTATAAAGAAAATAAACGATATTTTCTATTTATAGAGAAGAAAATAAACGAATACACATTTTTCTTTTCATATCCATATTTTTTCTGAGTCCATAGAACTGCAAATCTCTTCCCCTTTCTACTTCCTTTTGCCCATCTTCCGTATTAAGTGATGGTCCGATTGTCTTTCCTATTTGTACATATTCCCAGTGCAACATTTCATTTCCTATCTTCATTCATCTCAATTCTCATTCTGAATGTAAGACGTCAATCATTTAAATCTCTCCATCCTCCAGATAGTCACATCATTCAAAGTTTTCTCATCCCTCCTTACGACAGAGACGGATAGCCAAAGGTCTCAGTCGCTACTATTCACTTCACTAAACTGACCCTTGGACTTACGTTCCACTCTATTACAAAGCACTTCTATATTCTCAACTTCCAGGTTGAAAGACATACTTTACGTATAGTCCCAAATCAGTGAACGACACTGCCTGTATTTCTTATACAGTATGGGATTTGATTTTCATTTGATAAAATGGTACAATCAATTTATTTCAGTTGAAGAATTTTGATTACTAAAGAAACTTCCATTTTCTGGATGATTGGCTTATATTGTTTGTACCATTTTTTATATATACAGTATATAAAAACGGAGTACAAGTACATTTGCGGCAATTGATACTGCATTTCTTGACATAATTATATTTCTAGTTCAATATCTTATTGATTAAAAGTGAACAAATTGATGTGACATAATTTAAAGTAAAAAAAATAAAAGAGGACTGAACAGAGAAACGTTTTTTTCTTTTCCACTTTGTTTTAGGAATTACCTTATATGTTTTATGCCAAACAATTACATTTTGCAATCAACCATTGACGAAAATGGCCGACTTTTTTTTGCGTGCAAATTGAACTCTCGAAAAATATTGCTGCGATAGTTTCTGAGAAAGTAAATGCAGACTGAAGTGAAGTCTCCATCTGTGCACTCTTGATTTAACAGTGACTATTGACTAACATGTTAAATACAGTAGAATAAATAATAAAGTAGTAACCTAAGGGAAGTGGTGAGAGCTGCAGCGATTTATCCTTCTGCCCCAAAGTATTGTCTGCCAGAAAAAAACTAGACATAAAAGTGATTATAATAAAAAAAAATGAGAATCCTGGCAGAAATCTCACAAAATATTAGTAAAAATGGTAAAAAAAAATTGGAAAGCTACCACTGAAATTTAAGGGGGAAAATATCTCACGTCAACGTTGGTGATGCTTCATGGGAGACAATTATAGCCAGCGTTCGAAATCAGCGGTAGTCCGATAGTCCTAGACAACCAGAAAAAGTTTGGACTATCAAATCCAGAAACATAGT
Organism: Campodea plusiochaeta; assembly: GCA_034698565.1. Classification (NCBI taxonomy): domain Eukaryota; kingdom Metazoa; phylum Arthropoda; class Diplura; order Rhabdura; family Campodeidae; genus Campodea; species Campodea plusiochaeta. The sequence continues at coordinate 6,753 of JAQIWE010001288.1, forward strand.
AGTCCCAGGGACTGTCAATTCTAATATTTTGAAAAAATGTTAAATAAAGTTGTTTTAGTAACTGTTATCGATCCTTTTCAGGGCTTTGCGCGCATAATACTTCGTTTTCGGTACATTCTCCGTCGTCATAATAGTCGTTTTCGGAGTATTTTCGCGATGTTACCAGATTGTTTTCAAATACATTGTACAAGAAAATAATAAGTTTTCAGAGCATTGTTTGTTATTGTAAAGATCGTTCATGGGGCAACGTTTGGAGAATATTTTGCTGCTGCAATAATTTGTTTTCGGAATATTCGAAGGCAATAACAAATTGTTCATGTATGACAATATGAATCTGTTTTACAGCATTCAATAAAAAAAATTGTGATGAGTTTGTTAATTACAAATTTCAATGTTTATATACTATTACTACGATGTAACAGCAAGTCAGCAACTAATAATCAACAAAAAAAATTAAAGGATATTAAATACATGGCATAAAATTACATTTATTTTTTGGGACTACCAAATTATTAATAGGACTACATTTTTACTGTAGTGTTAGTCCCAAAGACTACCAACCATTTTGCTTAATTTCGACTCCTGTTTATAGCATTCTCTTCTTTTTCCACCTTACTCGAAATTTCTGTCATTTTATATAAAAAAATTCAGCAACTTACTGAAGTAGCTTTATAATTTAATTTCATATCCAGATAATTATTATTCAATTAATGTTACATCTGAATGTCACATCACGAATCATTTTAATCTCTCTTCGTATAGCAACACCTATTCACAGAAATAAAAACAATACCTCCATCTTCCCTATTCACCATACCTCATGACTGTATGTGTTAGTTTATTTTTGGTATTTGCAGTATCTGCTGGTATTCACCAAATCTGCCGAGCAGTAATAGGCTTTGCCTAAATACGAAGGGTATTATTATATGCGACTTTAATTTGGTCCTGTCCAGATTGTGCAAATCCTTTCTGCTTGCAGTCCGTTTGCAATATTATTTTAGTTCATCTCAATATTTGTTTTATAAACTTTGTGAGCTATCGAATGCTAGAGTAAGCTGCAGTGACATGCCGAGCGAACGGGCAGACTGTAATGTTATTACTATTGTAATCGACTTTACATCATATGGACTTGCAAAATCCTTTCCTCTGAATAGTGAATAGTCAATATACTGTATATTCGAATATTTTGTTCTCTTTCAGGGATTCAAATTGTTAGGATATATTTTGTGAAAGCAGCAACTGCTATATGAAACAACATGCCAATGAGACAATAAGTGTAATTCAAATTAAATGCTTTATGAAAACCATCTTTAATGAACTTTTTACAATATTACATATTGTTCTAATGTATACTTTATAATGCACTTGGACTAATTTTGTTTATCAGGGCCACAATGCGAAATTCCATAGAAAAAGAGATAAGTCAATGTCGAAGATCGCTTGCGAACCGTCACCAATACATTTAATACGATATGATTGACGTCTGGCGCGATATTTTTATAATTTGCAGCGCTATTCAATATATATATTCGTATGTTTTTGCCATAAGGAATTTTCTGTTTGGAATTACTCTGTAAATATTATGTCTCCCTTCATTTTCGGTCGAACGGTTTTACAGTGAAGTTCTGTGGAACTCCAAGAACAATATACAAAATTTTCAGGAAATTCCGACAGCAACATGCGGCGAACTTTCCTAGTAAGCAGTATACATACATGACAACATAATATTGCCATTTAGAAACTTGATGGTGTTATAGAAAAAGTTTCATTTAACCACCCGCCCAAAAATCCTATACACCAAATTCAGTTAATCCCCTTTCCAATAGTAAAAACTGAAAAAGGAAAGAATATCTTCAGTTATCCTTCTGAAAAGTAACAATAAACATGAAGAGTAATTTTTCTTCTGGCCATTTCCCCATTCTATTCCACAGTTTGAGCAATAACTAGAAAAGAATAACTTTTCAATTCCGTGAGCAGTAGGAGATGATGAGTCGGTGGGGAGAACTCCAATAAAACCAATAGAAGAACTTTTTCTCATTTTTCATTTGCACAATGATCACAAGTGTCAGGAAACTTTGCAGCTGTCATATCCCAACGACCTTTCAAATCTTCACAAGTTATGAAGCCAAAACATTATTATTAGAAAGGTTTTGTACTTGCTTCATCAAGCGAGAACACATTTGTAATAATTTAAAAAAAAATGTATATCAATAATTGTATTTTCAAAGTTCACGGAAGATATTTTTTGCGTTTTGTGATAAAGTGTTTTAAAGTTTGGAAATATTTCATAGATTTACAGATTTTCCAGCTTATAAACTTTTCTGCCGAAGGATTAAAGAACATCGATCATTATTTTCCATTCAACTGTTATATAGTGTATATTCTGACTTTGAATAAAATGAAGAGTATATACAAGCTAAAGCTAAATTAATATAATATTATAACAAGCTTCAATAATAACGTTATAAGGACAAATAATAGAAATGACTACACTGAAATAAAAGTTAAAAGGCAGTGGAAAATAAAGCTGGAAAAGTCAACTAACTGACAACAACGTATTGTCCATCCGAGAGTGTTTTATAGTTTTGGCAATGACTCAAAGTTTTATCGAGAAAACTTGTTTTGATCTAAAATAAAAATTGCCACTAAAGTTTAAAGTCATAAACAGCATAATAGAACTATGCATAATATATATCTGAATAAGAGACGCGTATTCGGATGGTATTCTCTTTATCTACTTAAACTATCAACTTAATATATAATATGTTTATATCTGGTGAGAGTGGTATTTTGGCATTCTGTAATATGTCAAAATACCACAGTCCCCGAGTCTGTAATATAATTATACCAAGAAACCGGAATAAAATTAAGCTTAATACTGAACACATTGTTTTTCATTACACAAACGTGTTCACCTTGATGCTAATATTTATTCTTAATTTCTGCAAGGAAACATCGTTAACTTCCTTCCACCCCAAAACAAATCTTCTCAAGAACCTCTTTCCTTAATGAAAGTTCTCCACCTTTCTAATAGAACCTGATGCGAAACACATTGCCATGCAATAACAAAAGCGCAATTTCATTTCCATTCTTAAGCAAAAAAAGAAACACGAAAGTTTCTTAACTTCCCTCTCTAGCAATGGATTCAGCCAGCCGCAATGCTAATTCCCTTTCCATATCATTATCAGAAATGTCTCTTCTTGCATTCCTTAAGACAAACATTAGGATGATGATGTCACTCGACTTGAATATCTCTTTTTCCAATTCAATTATATACAAAAGCAGTAACTTTCGCACCACTTTCGGGTCATAAAAGCAAGTCATTCAAACTGAAAGAGAATAAACCTTGCAAATCTTGTTAGACTTAAAACCGTAGACTTAACAAATGCATATTATAAGAGAAAAGGTTTTGTCTTAACTTTGAGTTGTGACGGAGATGGGCATAAAATAAGACTTCTTGGATACGAATTACGTGATCAGAGGAATATGAACAGAATGAACATTGGATTGTATTGCTGAAATATTCAGATTGGAACGTTCATTAGTTCAGGTATTTTACTATTGCAAAGAAGGTTTCGTATTATGTTGAAGGTGATTTATATTTCATTGATGTAAAGTAACCTAATTACGTGTATTTTGTATGTGATTGATGTAACAATGAGTTAACAACAAGAAGGGCATAATTAAGTTCATGGTTCAAATTATGTTCTCTCTTTTGAAAGTTCTTCATGCTTGGCAGTACAAGATCCATCATAAGTGCTAAATATACATAACATAGTTGACTATAGTTTACTTTAAATAGTATACAAATTTAATAGCAATAACCTGTTCATTGATTTGAAATATAGGTACCTTTAACTGAAACCGTTACTCATCTGTAATAGCAAACTGAAATAAACATTTAAATATCATGAATTACCATTTTAGTTAAAAATTTTAACAATCTTAGATGCAGGTTTTGACTTTATAACAACCGCTTTTACACCATGAACCATAAAAAATATGAGAAAATAATCAATTTTAAAAACTCCATTAAGCTATTTATTGTATTTGTAGTGTACCGGTACTTGAGAAACTGAAACAACAATATGATCAGACAAACATCGCAACCAGCAGTACTGCACCTCAGCAACATATTTACCAACATAATGTGATAGTTATCCGTATACTGATTGTAACTGCTCATCACTCGGGTTGGCAACAGTGTATTTTGGAGATAAAGCTCGCTTTAGTCCCACTTCTGAATGCCAATGCATTTGGAGCTAATGGGAGGAAATAATCTAATGGGTCTTCAGTGTGCTTTTACTTTGAGGATTAAGTCCCTATACCTATATGCCGTCTTAAGTACAGCTATCGCTAGGACGCCCATAAAAGCTCCATTACTGGCTTTCTGCCCACTAGATCTTAGCAGGAAGTGCTCTGGTGGTGTAGGTATGCACCGGAATTGAGGGGGTGGGGACTGCTAAAAACAAACAGGGACGTAGGCAAATGAAAATAAGGGGTTTTGTAAAATGAAAGTCGTTTTATTACCATATGAGTCAGTATAATAGTGGAGAATCATTTGCTTCATTAGTGTATATCTTAGTTCGTTGAATTACCGAAATATCAAAATGGAAATCTCTTGACTGCTTATTTGACATCGTTTCTAAAGCTTGAAATAATAACTACAGTAACTACATAAAATTATTTAAAACATAATGATATTTCAACATGTTTCGCATGTTATTGTTTCGTTTCGCATTTCGTTTCGCATTCGTTTCGCATTTCGTTTCGCATGTTATTAAAAATAATTTCACTTTCACTGTAGAACCTATCACCTTTTAATTAGCTCAAACTTTGAAGACTCAGAAAAAAAAACCTAGATCAAACCTAGACAGCTAGTTCTCTATCTAAAAGTTTGTCCACTTCCTGTCCTTGAAGTTATGCAATCTTCGACTAAAGTGTTCAAAATAGTTTGTAGAATGACAGTTTCTAGAAAAACTACATAAAATAATAAACTCATATTTGGTATGGTATTTAGTTAACTGGTAATCTTTCATTTAAAAAAAATTGAATCTTTAACTGGATTATTGTGTGGGATATGTCGCTCTCAGCGAAATAACGATCAGCTATTGCAAAATAAGATAAGAGAACTGGTTGACTAGATCGAACCTGTATTATTGCCGTTTGATACTATTTATTGTTCCAGAGTGAAACTATCACAATCCAGATGTTGCAGACTGCTAATGCTTATGAAGTTACTGAATTATTGAACTCGACGGTGCTGATTGTTAATGGGTGTTACTATTGCCTTAGTAATTCTTAAATGATGACGAATAGTTGTGACTTTTGTTACTGCAAAGCTGGAAGCCGATTGCAGTATATTTTTTCAATACAAATTATTTGAAACTTACAAATTATTTTAATTTTTTCGAATTTTCATTTTACATATAACTGTTTTTACTACTCCTTAGTGCGAATAAGAAAATTAAATTGGAAGGTAACAATTATATTATTGACAATACATTATTTAGTGTACTTCTAGTTATCGTTATTTGATGGAGATTCATTGCAGCTCCAAGAAAATACTACAGTACGTACTTGTCAGAAACTATATAGTCCAGTGCATTTTTTAAAGTTTTTCACATATTCCTACAACATTGCCTATACGTATATTAACAAAGAAGATCAGCCTGTAGTAATAATGTCCTCTGGGGTTGATAAAACAAAAACTTTTATTATTTGGCAAATCAGCGATGACTGTTACGCTGGAAAAATTAACATCAAGGGTGACTGGCTCTCCACTGTCAAATTTCCCAATTCCTACACCTCTGTAAATCTTTCTCTTCAAGTTGCATTTGACCCCTTCTCATCGCTTTCACTACTCTGATTTCGTTGCTGTATCCCGCAGTGACAAACAAACGAGCGGATTAATGCTCTGGTAAGGGGAGAGAGGAACAGGGGTACTATCAGGAATAAAGGGGAGGTGGATGATGATAGAAAGTTGGTATTCCTGTTATGTTATGATTTATGGTTATGATCATTGCTTTTTTATATTGAAATTATTTCAATATTTATTGATAAAATTTTAATATATGAAATTCGAAATACACTGGAGAAGTAAGTGTTCTTTTAAGAATATTTTTATAAAATAAAATGTGAAATAATACATAGCTCTAGTAATATTTATTAAAATATATTCGATAGCCTCTTCATTGAGTAATCATTGTGCATCGTAAAATTTATTTAATTTCCCTGTATTCAGTAGAAAATGGTTTGAGAACTGAAACTCTCGGGAGATGACGGCCTTTTTCGAACAGAACTATTTTATACTACTTATTTAATTATTTTGATTGCCAAATGGTACTCACTATAATTTTTAAATATAAAAAATAAATATGCAATTACAATGGCAGTTTGAATAATTCCGGTTTTAGACGCTTTTAGAATTGAAAATGATTATGTCCTTAAACAAATTGTTTTTAACTGTTCTGATATATCTACCTAGTAGTAACATTAAAATACTACTTTTATTTTCATTTCCAGTCAGTGTAGAGAATGTCATTTCATACAGGTAATGGTTTTCTTATGATGAAGACTCTCACAAGTTGTTATTGTTTCAGAAACAAAGATATTAAAACAATAAGACCAATAACTTTTTCTATTACAAGTTGGCTATTATACAGTATATGCCCCCAATATTTGTAATTACATGTCGGCACTTTTATTTTAACTTCAATTAAAAGCATCTTTTAGAGATAAATTTTAGAGGTGTTTATTTCTGGATGATTAAACTGCTTCTATACCATATATTTCAAAATAACAAGTGAAACAATTGACCACTTAATAATATATTCTCCCTGCACGCAACTTTCCTTACTTGTCCCACCCCCATCACTTCTTGCAATGATGTAGTGTGATCCTCACTGATCTCCCCAATTGGATTAAAAGTGAGTAAAAGTGAGTCCCCTACCATCATCCACTTCCATCCTTTCCTTCCATATCCTCATAGAACAAATCCAATCTTCTTTAACCCTCATAACATCTTCTCTCTAACTCTATACTTCTCCATATACCAAAACAAATAATAACATCCAGACAAAACCTCTACAATATTCCAAATAAATAACATCATGTTTTTGCTAGTTGCTCATACAAAACATTTCTTTTTACTCTCTCCCTCCCGCCACCCCACTCTCTTCTGTGAGTTTGCAAGGGCAATTTTCCGGCCCCGAAACAGACCTCTTATCGGGCCCATCTTTAATTTCGTAGGTTCTAGTCAGAAATGACATTCCTCCATATACAAGCATTCTGTCATGCCATTCAAGTGGAACTTCTATCTTCAGAATGCGTCTCTCAGTTCCTTTTCTATTTGTAATCCCTGCCTATACTACTTGTGCTGCCAGAGTAGGGGGTACGGGGGGTTGGGGTATTATAACCTAGAGAAATAATAAAGGGAGGAGAGACAAATTGAAGGGTGGAGGGGGAGAGGGGTGCTAGTGGCTGAATGAATGCTAGGGAATGGGGTAAGATTTATTACGATCACTCTTTGTTTTGTTTTTCGCTTTTTTATACACAAAGAGATGGTATACTGCAGTGTATTATTGGGGTTTTATTTGTGGGTTTGAAATGGGTAATTGTAATCTAGGTTCACTTTGTTTTTTTGTTCTTTTTTAGATTATGATTTCTTAATTAATGTTTATGTTTTTTAAAATATTTTTTCTAGTTTACTGAAGCAATTTGTTATGGAGTATATTCGATATAATCGTTGATCCTGAGAACATCTTATAACATTGAAGAATGTTAATACAGTGTGTTGCGTTTATTTTCACGCGTTAAAATCAGTGTAAATCTCCGTTATTTTTCACCTTTAGAATTAAGATATTAATCTAATTATTATTTGCTTCTTATCTCCGGGAAATTATTTTGTTCTATAGGAACAGGCCTTGTAATAATATAAACTTATACAAAGATCCAAGGAAATTGGTCCTCCGATACTCTGAATTATATCATTGTAAGATGTCAGTTCTTAATGATATTAATTTATCAGCGAATCAAAGCTTTCATTAATTTGTTGTTGTTCTTGTTGCGAACTGCTCATTTAGCTTTTACAAATTAGTAGAGTATTGTTCAGGAGATAACAGGAGTGAATATAATTACATGATCCACTTTTTACAGAAAACTACAGTTTATAGAGTGTGGAGGTTATCGGACTGTACATCGGTGCTCGAGGCACGATAAGCAAGTTCTTCATGGAGAATTTTATAAAAGTATTTACTGTTTTGTCATAAAAAGAAATTAGTTCAAGAAATTGTCATAAGAGGGCATAACAACTCCATTCAACGTTCTGCACAACGGCCACAACCATAACTATTCCAACACGAAAATTTAAAGATAATCATTCTGATATTGTTTTCTGTGACGTCTGTCAATTCACTTTTATGTACCAAGAGTATGTAAATAAACATATATTCTCTCTCTTCCAATACATTATATTGTTGCTACCTTATAATTAAAAATTATATGGCGTGCTTTAACAAATACAGCTATGTAGTTCTTCCAAACAAAGATCAACATCGGACTGCAGTATCGCTCCATTAAAACCAATGGGATTATACCATCGATCAGTGTTGATCTTTGTTTGGAAGGACTGTAGTACCGTCCGTTGCACCAACGTTTACAGCCAAAGTACCTTTGGATTTACATACAACAGTAATTTGTCCCAACCTCAAATAAGATGTTAAAGTGAGTCCTGTAATACATGAATTTTACAAATACAGGCAGACTATACGTTTATTAACATACTCTGTGAGCACAGTAAATTGACAGTTGCTATGGAGTAATAGTATTGGATTTTAATTACTTGAAATATACTTTCTAACTTTTAGTTTTGGAGTATACGCGTACATGCTTGTGCAAACCGGCAATTACTTTAATTTGGAATTATTTTTCAGAATAAGTCAGCATAAATATTTAGTAACGAAATAAAGAGAACTATGCAGTCATGCGGATCTTTATGGTGCATTATTTTGGTTTCCTTCTCGAATTTTACCTGCACCACACAGTTCTTGTTGCAGTCTTTCCGCCACTCTTATTGTATTGGAGTATGGATATGAGTGAAAGGAAAGCCCAATAACCCAGGAAACGTCAGGGTAAGGTGTAAGGAGGTACGTTATGAGTGTTAGGGTAGGGTGTCGGCAAATTTCTACACCATTTTTTTTTATCTTATTTCATAACATGCGTTTTTTTTTCTCTGTCTCGCAAAAATGTTACTTTTTTGATCGCAGATCACCAAAGTAATAAAGAAATATTATTATGATTTCAATGTTTTTTATTCCGCAATTAAAAAAAACTTCAATTTTATGTCTATCTGTCTTATACCAGATACCTCGCTAATGGAAATTAGCTTAGTAGACAAATTTTCAGACAAAATGGACATTTGGAATAAAAATGGTATTTTGCAGCAACACTTCTAAAAACCAATCAATTTTTAACTAGATATGTAATTTGGCTCTAATTATGAAGGGAAAGTGTTCAATTGGGTGCTAAGCTGTTGAGTGTACAGTATAAATGCAATCAAGAAAAAACTGTGCCTTGTTATTAAAACTAGACAGTGAAAGTAAAGGCAAATTGTTCTGATATATGTCATGAAGTCACTTGGGGGGGGGGGGGG
>JAQIWE010001289.1:0-16402 GCA_034698565.1 Campodea plusiochaeta
GGCCCCCCCCCCCCCCGGGCCCTAGCTATTGCAATCAAATAAATAAAAATGTTTAATATGACTCAGAGTACGTGTGTGGGTTGAAAAAATTAAATATTACGATTAGGTTTTCCGTACAGGAATTATCAGGGCGAAAGAACAAATAGAAATATCAGCACAAAACTGCCTTAAAAGTTTCCATATTAGAAGATTTTTTATAGACAAATTATACTCAATATATCAAGTTAATAAAAGAAAAGAAATATCTAAAAATATCTCAATTATTAACAAAATTATATTTACAAACTTCAAAAAAATATATACATTAATAATCTAATATTATTGTGCTATTGGGAAATATTGCTAATTTAATAAGTATTGTGTTATACCCTGGTGAATATCTAAAAAGTTAATTAACTATAGCAATGGTATTTACTTATTTTGGACTAATTGAAATTTCGTCCAGAAGATATTTTGTATTAAACAGATAAGGGTGAAATATAATTTTAATGCAGTATTTGCTAAAAATTAGTGTATTTAAGTAGCACAAAAATATAATGGTGACTTTAAAAATTAATAATAGTCTCCTAGCAGTTTTTACTATACTTTAAAAATCCTTATCAAAAAAAGTATTATTAGTAACCTCACACCACTGATGATTGTAACAATTTAACATTGAGCTGTGCTCATGAAACTGATATTTTCTACTAATATTTACTATGTGAGTGTTTTAATAAAATAGACTATTAGTGATCCTGATTTCAGTTACTGTGAAAATTTTAAAAGTAAGCAGAAATGCTGAACATATAACGTAAATATTAAAATAGCAAAAATGATGAGCCTTTAAGAGGCGAAGCAGTTGTCATATACCATGTCTATTCCTTGGTGACTAAACACCGCAAACCTTCTAACTTAACAAATTAAGTCACTGTAGTTTCTATCTATATTACTGTATACCTTAGATGCTTATAGGGGGGGGATACCGAAAACTAAAACAGGAAATGTTAGCTAAAGTGTAGTTACTATATAGATACACACTTCAGATGATAGTTTTATACTATCATTTTCTAACATTGTAGAGCACTAATGATGAGTGATACACATAGTGTCATATCAATCCTTGGACAAGTAGAACTGATGAGCCTTTAAGAGGCGAAACAGCTGTCTTATATTCCTTGGTGAATAAATACCCGGAACCTTTCAACTTAACAAATTAAGTCATTTTCGTTTCTATCTATATTGATAGTTCTGGATATTCCAGTTTCGAAACTACACTATTTTCAATATATACCATCGGTACACCATATAGATACAGTATTTAATTATCGAAATCATTTATGCAGAAAAAGGAGAAGTTGCACAGTAGGTTAGTGTGTATTTTTCCAATAGAATAACGTTACTGTAAAACGGCAGGAGAGGACATTTATCACCTCATAAATTGAAAGATGTCTATCTCTGCTGTGGAGAAGACATTAACTGAAGAAAGTGGTTTGCATAATTTAAATAAGAGCAAACAACATCAAGGTCGATAATGAGATCGATGAAAAGTGAAAAAGATCTGTGTGGAATATTAAAATTTTGGTTGTCAAGTTTTGAAACCGATTCCGCAAAGTGTAACTCGTTAGTCTTTCGTGAACTCATTAATTTCGATTAATGGAGTTATTTTATGGCAGGAGTGATCGACAAATAATATTTTTAAGCTTTATAAATTACTCTTAAACGATAATAATTGATGACCATTTAACTGACATAAAATTCTGTCTATCAATAATTGTTTAATCACACATTAAGAGGAAATGTGCTTAAAATCAAACGTATCAAAAAATTAGACAACTTATAAGAATGCAGAGCTGGTATATCTAACAATAATGAAAATCACATTGATTTTATTAAGAATGTATGATATTACATGGCAACTGGGCGGCTGTATAGCAAGGATCTCCAACTGCCAGGGCTCTTAGATGTTCTTTATTTCTTCGACAATATTGGGGTACTCGATTACTCTTATAGAAGCACTATATAAGGTACCATGGAACAGTATATTTTTTATATTTATTCTGAAAATAAAATTCCATCTCATATATTGTAATACATTTACTCAGTTCATCGGTCAATAACATCTTCACGTAATATTTCTCTCACATTTAAAATTACGATCTCGTCTCAACCATTTTTCTTAGCACCTGCTTCCGTCAATGCTGCTACGATATGGTTATTCGTAATTTGAATACAATGCTACATATGTCTAATGCTTTCAGCATATCATAGACTGACTTTACGAATGATCTACCTGTCAGATGTTGTACGGGGCGACTACAAGGGAACAAGATTTAATGTTAACATATATAACGCTTAGAACGTAGGAGGTCTTATGCTGGTGAAAAGTTTTATGATTGCTGCTCATATTTTTAAAAAGTTATATAATATATTACGCGTTATTGTATTCAGAAAGAACAGTTATGTTTTTTAAAGGATGTAATTTTTTTTATTCAGTAAGACTTCAAGTTTGGAATTCGATAACATTATGTTCCTTTGTTTCACAACTTGGGAATATTGGATTGAATTTACTGACCTGGCCAAAGAAACAAAACGATGATTTTCGTGATAATGACGTTTCTCTCTTTTGTAACAGCTCAATGTTATCAGAACAAAAATTTCCAATTTGGTAATTTTGCTCCCTCATAAAGTGCTAATAATTGTAGTATGAATGATCATTATTATTACAAATTACTCGACTGTTCAATTAGAAACTGATTGATATGACCCAGAAATCCAATCCGTCTTTTTCTTTCCTGGGTAGGTGCAGACGGTTTCTATCAGAATTTTGTGAGCACACTAAAAACCATCAGTAATAAAAAAAAAATGCATCGAAGTTATATTATAAATATCACATTCCAATATTACAGAAATCAATTTCATTTAGTTCGAACTGAATGGAAATTACAGGTTTATATTCATTTTGGATTACGTACAATCTTCTATTTTAATTCGTTAACAATAATAATAGTAACGTTAGATTGAATATGAAATGCGTGTTAAGATAACGCATCTTGTAATGAACGGTTTTGATTCTCAAGGTCGTTTATAACATAGTGTACTTACGAAATAACAGTTATAAAATAATAATCAAAATGTTAGACACGTTTTCAAATTATTATACAACTATTCGATAATTTGGAGCTCTAGTTCATACATTAATAAATTGATTTAGGTAGAAAAGAAATACAGTTCTTCTCCACGAAACTTTTAATAATCTGCTGGTTCTATTAATCAAACCTTATTTTTAGTACATATCAACACAGAACACATGTTTTCCAAATGAATTTGAAAAGCCTTTTAGTCTTTTTTCAATTTCCTGTATTTAATCACTTATCAGACCGCCAACCGAACTACGCCAACCCGATGACAATTTCGGTAACAGGTGCTGGACGATCCTTGTTACTTTGCCCATGTTTTCTCTAGATCACCGGAAATAGAAACCCTCTTTTTGAATTTATCTTTGATTAAAAATCACAATTCATTTTAGAATAGCAAGTTGAGAACTTGAGACTAATAAATTGAAATTTCGGTACTTGTTGCATGAATATACAAAGCTTCTTAGAAGTTCAGGTTAGGTACGTAACTAAGATTAGAACTATTTAAAAAATTACAGACCATAATATCCTAACTTTACCTAACCAAATCATACCTTCAAAATGTTTTGGATGTATAGTTGTACCGGCAAAAACGTTTTGCACGTAGGTAGTACGTAATTATACTGAAATTTTATTCGTCATATTTACCAGATTGGTAACATCTTTACTTTTCTTAAGGTTAAAATATTCACCTCCAAATGCCAAAGTCAGTTTGATAATTTCAACCATCAACTTTGGAATTAGATCATAAAATCAACACTAAGGTCGTACAAGTACTATAATTCCATGGTTCATCTTCAACGCAAAATCTCTATTATTATTATTAAGTCACATCTCAAAATTTTCTCACCGATCTATCATCGCTCCTTGTCGAATCACAGTGGTTGTGTACATTTATGATTAACGACTCCACGATACCTATCCAATGATTAATGTTTATTTGAATACAATGTTTATGTCGGTGATAAACAATAAAAAATATTTTCTTCTGCTGGTGTCAGTAATCTTGAAATTAAATATAAATATAAATTCATTTCTTTTGAAAGATGATGAAATAAGTACCTCTTTTCATGTCTTTCATATTGCTGATGACCTTCTCGCGTGACCGAGGATAAATTCTTTGAGATGTCGCATTCAGATAGAATAAAAAAGATAATCTATTATTTATACTGAGTATTAACCGATGACAGATGAAAAATATTATTTTTTATTAGATAATATTATTAGAAGGATATGTTGTATAAAATCACTCATATATAATTTTTCAATTCTGTATAATTATTTCCAAATGATAATGAAAGGGAAATATATGAATAAACTACGAAGCGCAATTTTCTTACATGACATCATTGGTTCGTTATTGCAATGAATAAACTTGTCAGTCACAGCTTACATTTCTTTAACCAAGACGCTTATTATTCCTTTTACGTGATAAACCTTTGACATTGACTCTGATCCTGTGATCCATCACAATTTTGTCTCTTTCGATGTTTTTTTTATTTATGTTTTATTTTTTCATTTTGTTAGATCTAAATAGACAATATAATAATGTTAGATTATACATTCAACTTACAAAAATAATTTTGGATGACGCGTGATAATAGTAGAGCTGAAAAGTGGGGTAGAAAAGTAGTAACAGCAACACAAAGTTTTACCCCCGAAATATTGTGTAAGTGTATTCAAATGAAATGATAAATTTCAGTGAATGAAAAATATTCTTTAAAAATTGTGAAATTCAATATCTTCTATATGTTTTTTTATTAGTGAATTCCTAAGGTCACAGCATAACATTTCCATTATTATAATAATTTTTGAAAAACATGAAAATCTCAAAATAATCTAATGTTATTACGAAACAGTTAACGTAATCTCGAATGTTCAAGCAGCATCACCTCAAGAAATCTCATCACAACTAAGCAATTTCTTGTAATTGAGTTTTAAATTAAAGAGATGTCTTGCGTGAAATTCAACTATATTACAAACAGTAGCATCAAACGTTGAACTTTTGATGGTGGTAACAATAATAATCATAAACATACAAATGCTCTTAAAACATTACACGTGAGAAGTAAATTCGCACGGAACTTACTGTGGAAAGTCGACAACCCCCTGGAATTAGATAAAGGTTTCTCCGAGACGTCAAAAAATATTCTGTTGAAAAAGAATCACTAAAAATGTGTTATTAATATTTAATTCATACTTGTTGAAGGCATAATAAAGGAATTGAATATTTCGCTCACAACAATATTAAAAATTGTCAATAAAAGATTATGTATTTCTGAGTATGTTGCAAGGATTGCTATTTCACAATGATGCTTTCTTATATAGTTACGCTAGCAACTAAAAAATTGCCAGTTTCATACAAATTTTCATTCATGAAAATGCCAAAATACCGATGAAGAAATGTACGGAGATGACAAAATTTTCAGTTAATATGATAAAATAACTGTATTTCCAAAAATAGAAAATTTATAATGAAATTTATTTCTTGATTTCATTTAACTATTCCATCTGACTTCGATTAATCTCACCCTTACAAACAGATTCCTTGAAATGTTTTGAATATAAATTAATCAATGCATGACAAATACACTTTTTCCCGTGAGATCTTCTGCTAGTCAAACAATAGTAGAAACGAAAGGTTTATTTTAGGAGTAGTTCTTGAAACTTCAACAGGAAGTACACCTTTCACATCAACAAAAACTTGTTGTCCCGTACCCTGAGCTCAGAACTCAACAAGTCATTTTCAAATAAGGGGATGTTTCGAAGATGGGAATAAGATTTCGTGCTGGCCAGATGGCATTTCGTCCAAATCAAAAAATAATTTTCTATTTCCTTAGTAAATATTAATTAATCCAGCATGTTACGTTTATAAATATAGTTTCTACAACTAAAGAGGGAATATTAATTGTTATACAGTAATATGTTCTAATCTTTAGTATAGCCTAAGTATACAGATTACTTAAAAATAATTTTTTATACAGTTTACTTGAAAATAATTTTTTATCTTTTAAATTAATTTCATTGGAATTTGTAATTTTACCTTTAACATGTAATTGTTTATATGAATTTTCATTATAACGTCCCTGCACATGTTTATTTAATTTTTAGTCAATTAATCAGAATCAGACAACTTACTTCGTCGCAATGCAGAAAATGACAGTATTTCATTTATGAATTTTAATGTACTTATGTCATACGTACAATAAGATATGAAGAATTTAATAAAACCGCAATTTAAAAAAATATATTCTTCAGTTTTCTCCTAACAAAAATAATATCGAGACCACCTACATTTTCACCAAGGAAAAAAAATATTATACCAAGTTACCAACTTCAAAAACATTTATTTCAACCTCTCCTAACTTCCCATTGAGTTTACCATCAACCTAATTACCAGAAGTAAAAGGTCTTGATATACTTAACCTTTTAAAGAGCAACAAACCATTCAACTATAAGTACAAAATCACGAGGCTCAAACAACCAACAATAGGCCACAAACAAGCTTGCTCCTCGAGTAGAGTGCGCGCCGCATCAAACAGTAATCAGAGCTCGTTTTCCATTCGTTCGTAGCAGTCACCAGTCTTTTATTCTTGAAGTCACGATCTTTTAAAGAGTGTGATGACCTAGGACAGCTTTGGGGATAGTTGGGAAAAGGAAATAAGGATTAGAATTTTTTGTAATTCGCTCTCGACCTGGAAGTTACATGTTGTATTATGTTTATTTAACGGTGTATATTAAGGTTTATATGTAGTGTCAAATGGTGTCAACTATAAAATGGTTTGAATATATTTTTCAGTTGGTATAAATTAATATTACATATAAATTTGCTTTTGAAGAATTTTACCCCATTGTATTTATTGGTTCAAAGTATTAACATTAATGCGTGCTAATAACAATATTGAAATTTTCATTGTGTTTGAGATGATTCTTCATCCCTACAAAAGTTAGATATAGGGGCAAATTTGTAATAGATGACGTCATGACGTAACGAATCACATTTAAATATGCAAATGATTTTATCATAATATTGTGATGTAATCAACAATCAAACCATGCGAAGAAATTACACAGGAGATAAGATAAATTTTATTACCACAAGTTTTAAAATTTATCACAAGTTTTAAAATAATCATATTTTATCATATTTCCAAATAGTTATTTCCATCTCTTCTACTTTTAGTTTTTATTTGAAATATTGCCTTTGTAAAATAAAATTATTTGTGCAAAACTGGTTCTGTAGAAGAAGATTACCAAATTAGAACGAACTAAAGTTAACCGAGCAAAAATGGGAAAACATATTTCCATTATCAAAGTTCAATTCCGCAAATTCGATGGGTAAAAAAATAGCAATCAGAATAGGGAAGCTTCAGTTTGCAAGGTCGCGGAAGAAAAAAAAAATTGTACCGTAAGAAATGTATTTTAATATACTGTACATCATCATCAGTGCATTATATCGATATCGGTTTCTACACATGTTATGAAAGTACAGTTTGTTCTTTATATATCTTTATGGAATGCCAATGAATCTCTTTGGACAACTTATGAGTACTACGAATATAAAAGTGAAGATGCATGGAACAAATTTTGAAAAGAATAAAACTAATCATTAAAATACAGTCTGCATTGCTACCAGTGAATGAATTTACTATCTTCTACGCAATATATTTTTCTATAATTATGATTTTGCAAGTTAATTTGATGCCGTAAAGAGTTCAAATTTACAATTCAATGCAGCAACTGTGAGTATTTTGAGTTTGACTTTCATTGATAATATTAAAGGGGTATTTTTTCAGCGGGAAGCCATCTTTTGAAACACAGCTTAACGGTCTCTTGGGAAAGCAAGTACAATAAAGAACAAAGAAGTAAAACGGGATATGTGTGTTATAAAAGATGGCTTCCCGCTGGAAGAAAATACAGGTGGTTAACCGATATATTTTTCCTTACCAATCAAATATCTTGTAATGGCAGCAACTATCATAAATTTCCATGTCCCTTTTGATTGTATTACAATGAACCATATTACTATATGGTTGCACGATAAATTTTAATAAGCTCATAAATCCTGTTATTTGCATGTATAATACGAATACGATTAAAAACACCATTCGTCTTCGTCAAAATTGTGAAATTTCGATGTCCACTAAACACAATTTAAAACCTTATTTCTTTATTGTCCATAATCCTTCCTGAAAACCTTTCAAAACGAACAATGAAAGTATTTAACGTTTTATACACTTTCCAAACAATTAATATTCCGATACCATTACAGTTTAATACCTATTAATCAAAACAAGGGACAATTAACCGTCTCTAACTATCATCGTAACAAGACGAAGTCCTACTTTAGATGTTTTAAATCCAGTTTTTATAAGACTACGACAATAAGTCATCGTTTCAGAAAGTCAAAATATTTAACTAAGAAGTGGACCAATCTTCATACCAAGGACAACACCGGAAAAACTTGACTTCATCAGAAAAAAATGACAGTCATTATTCCCGAACATTATCGGCATACGAATTGTAAGGTTGTAAGTTCAATGAAGTAAAGTACAACCTTAAAGTTATAATAACACTAATCAACCGGGCAGATGCTATATAGGTATATTTTACTTCGAGCCCCATATGACGGGGGTAAAAGGAAGTGAAAGGGGGTGCCATTTTACTGCTATAATCTAGCATCTGTCTACTTCAAGAAAGCTGCAGTAATACTTTGTACAGCATTCCCGTCTTTTGTAAAAGTTGTTCCGTACTTGCAGATAGAAGTAAATTTTGCTAGTGGTTTATTGTTATTTTTTCGCTACATCATTGCGTTGTTAGTTGTGTACATCAAATGTTACATTGTTATAGCAAGAAGAAAAGAGAAAATAAAATGTTAAGAGTTGTGTTATGTGATTTTTTGTAAATGAAAATGATGAATTTCTTTGATGTAGAGAAATATGTAATAAAGTTACTGTGGAAAGTTATTTTTGAAATTATATTAACAAAAGTCAATGTATTATCTATTTTCAAAACTGGAATTACACTGCAGTTTCAGGAATCAGGAGCTACAGAGCTCAAAGAGACGAGTAAGTTTGTCTAACGATGAAATAATATTGAATTGATTGTTTACACGCTAAGTAAGCACCAAAAATAGAAAACTTGAAAATGTAACTCTAACATGCAATGTTACCACAATTTAGATCAAAGTGATTTTATTACTGATCTCAAAAATCTACAAACTTAGAGAAGTTAATAAAAATCGAGCAAAATCTCTGTTGTTAAACTGTTAATTGCTATTCCTAGTCGTCTAACCTTCTTCGGATACCAATACCAAAGAAGAACTGCTAGTGGTACTGAAAAGAAAACAACTTCATTCCAGTTTAAATACTGTACAACCAAAATATTATTGAATGTAAAATATCATCCTGTTATACCAAACAGAAAGCAATAGTAAATAAACTTTATTCATTCACAAACAAATCCATACACTAACTCTATACTCATAATATTTCCTATATCAACCCCATTTCCACATCATTCACTTTCCACCGGAAGACAAATATAAAAATATAATTAACACATCACAAATGTCCCAATTCCAAATACTAAAAATAACCTTTCATATACCCAAATCAAAATATTATCGTAATCTCAATTTCGTCTACAATAATTCACGGTCAGCTCTGAATAATCAACCTAATAATTGAATATATTACCAGAAAACAACAATGGTAATAAAAAGAATGGGTCATCCGTTTATTCCTCCCATCCCCCCTTAATGTTCCCACTCCCCCCTCCCCTCCTCCACCCCCCAAACATCTGCATTCACAGGTGAAGCATCTCTGGCTTTTAGTACAAGCGAAACACAGGTTGTGAGCAGTGCTTTTTTCGAAAAGTGATCCCGATATCTTAAATTGGACGCGATATATCTCTCCAGACATCAGGTGATTTGATTTTTATAGTATTGATAGTGGGATGTTATATTTTATTGGATATTTTTGGTGAAAGTTTTTTTGTTTCTTTCTTTTTTTCGAAACGTGATTAAGTTTATATTAAGTATAATGACTTCCTATAATATTTGAAGGATCACGTTTCTGAAATTTTCAAAATCGTGCTAGTATATACTTTTATTTTAATAGTGCGAGTTTAATTTAGAATGTTTTATCCTAGGTGTTTCGACGCGATTGTTCCTTTCTTTTTATCTTCCGATTGGACATTAATTGAAATATTTTGAATAACAATACTTAGAAAAATAATATTAGGACTTCTCTGCTTCAGTTTCTGGTATTGTAACACATTAGCTATATTGTTTTAATCAACATAATATTTGGTATATGGATTTCATCACTAACAGAATTAATATAAAATTTATGTAACATTTTGTTTGCTACATTTTCTCAAAAAATAAAAGAATTATTGATTTATTGCAGCCCTAATCTCCATGCACAGTTCAAAACTCTGCATGTTGTAGAACTGCATCTTTGAACAAGGTTATTTTTGTAACTTCTCTTAATTTTCAGCATTTCATAAATCCAGTCAGTTTGCATTTCATTATTTTAATAACAACATAATTATATTATCCCTTTCTGAAAATTACATTCCCTGTAATCGTAATTGTGGGATGTTTTAGCTGTCTAAATTAGCCGATTAAATTTTGTATCTTGTTGAATTGTTTATATCTCTGGTTGTTGTCGTGCATATTTATTACTGCTTCAGACATGCGGACTTGATATAAAACATGTTTTGCAAGGTGGTTACTCTCGATTCCCATGTTTTGGACTTTTTATCTTTGGCCTTGAGTTCTGTATTGAAAACCATTTAACCGTTGCATTTCATCTTCAAAAAGGCAATGTCCGCGCTCATAATCTCTGTAGATCAGTAACAAAATTGAAAACATTGACATTACGCAGACGCAGTAAAGTACTAGATTTGAATTTGTGAGGAATTAGATTTGTTTGGATATATGTGGATTGAACCAATTCTAAACATTATTTTCAGCATGTTTGCATATTATTGTGTAGACATCTATGGTCTGACAGTAAAGATTTCATTTTCTGTTTTCCGGTATAACTCAAATCTACAGACCAGGAATTTCAGTCAAACGTTCAGCTCTAATCCAACAAAGTTATGAATATTTTCAGGATATCAAAAGGTACATAATTGATTTGGTAAACTCCTGAAATTTCCTAGAGAGTGCTATATAAGCATAATTACGTATAATTAATTTTAATGGTACCAGTTGATTCTCCTCGTATATAATATCAGAATGAAATCGAGTTAAGGAGGCTATAACATAATTGTTATATCTGATAAGGTTTTCCGATGAAGGCTGTCATTGCCTCAATGCGATAGTTTCAGTATACCATCGTCAGGAAATTCACTTTAATATACCAGATTATTGGAATGCTATATAATTATGAGGTAACTGGTCAAAAACCAAAATCATGATTAAATATTCGTAAAATGCTCTCAATTGCCAAATTTGTAATTATACAATTTTTGCAACTTTATCACTTTAATTAATTACTATCTTCGTAAAGAATTTCCGTAATGTTAATAACACCGTATACAAAACAGTGATAACATGATATATGAAAAACGGCATTTTACAATTTGTAATTAACCCAAATTCATTTTGAAAAATTAACTCTATTTTTGTTCCTTCCTTTATTCTTTCCCCTAAAACTGTACCACAAGTAAAAGTAGTTTTACAACAGTAATCTTACCGTTGACTTTTGCGCGAACCGTAAAAAGTTCATTTTTTGCAACAATCTGCCTCAGTTTTGACGCATGTACCTTGAGGATTATTATTACCGAGCGACCTTGCTTTTTTACCCAAAGGAAAATAAAGTGTTTCTAATTTTTTCTGATTTCTTTGAGATATTTTTTCTCATGTGATTTTTGCTTACGAAAGCGAGGTTTTCTTCAAGATTACCTGAACTGTGTTACAGCTATAAGGATATTATGATTATTCAATATAATTTCATTTTTTTTTTTTAGTTTTCAAAATTACTATTACTATAATTATAAGTAAACAATTATTGTTTCGTGTTTTGAGAGAAAGAGAAGTAAATATTGATAAAAAAAAATAACATAATTTATTTACTTCATTGTTAGGTTGTATTACCTTTTATCATGCCTGTCTCACTGTCTACCTATGTCTCCAGCCCTGATTAAAACTATTATCATAATAATGACGACTTTTCATGAACTATTATGAAAATAAATGTAGACGAATAATTAACTTCTTTACATTAAAAAAATCATGGCTGATAAGACCTTTTCATGAATTTCTTATTTTTTGTTTAACTTCTTTTACGTCAGCAAGTCAGTTTATTATAAGTACTTTTTAGAACTTTTTATAATTTTCAGCGTTTTTATCTGCACTATCTCGTTTTCTTAATGTGCAAAATTTTATTTTAATCATCATCTGTTTTCAAATGAACTCTATAAAAACGGCAAGAGCTGAGATCTACCGCAGCCAAAATACTGTAATTATCTCTTCCAACATACCACAAAAATTCGAACAATGTCGGTCCTAAACACCGATTTCGTGCTGGTCTTTAGCCATTTTATCTCAATCAGTGGTACAATGTACGATCAATTATTTTGCAACAAACGAGCCAGCGCAATTTAACTACTACATGAAGGAATGTACTTAATGCCCAATTTAACCGTCCGAATAGTTTGACACATAATTCTTTTAGCGAACACAGAATTCCCGTTACTTTACGGGAAGTCCTGCACTTATGTTTAGAAAAAGAAGGAAAAAGAATTCGTGAGATGTACTTTTTTAAAAGCTTCTCAATATTTTTTTAGTGACAGAAGAGCTGCAAGTTAATCAGAGTGAAAAGATCTTAATTATCTCGAATTCGTTGTTGTCATAATGAAAAGACAGGTCACTGGCACAGAGTTCTGCTCAGAGTTATTTACACTAAATTAAATACTCGTTAGGATTTAGTAATGAGTGGTGTAATCTAAATTTGATGTTTGCGTTGTTTTGGGAAAATGTATTTTTGGTGAGGGTGCTTAATATATAACATGATTTGTAACTAATAATGGCTAGTTCAAATATTCATAAATTTAGAGTAAGTATACATGTATGAACTTTTATTCTCTATATTAGATGTTATTATGTTAAATTAATTTTCAATTCTTTCAAGATAGTTACCTTTATAATTTAATGGCAAATAATTGAAAATCGACGAACTTCTTATTTTACTACCAAATTTTTGTCATTGAACATAGTTCTTTCATGATGCAGTAAAAAGATTGCATGCAACATAAATATATTAATATTTCTAATATTTAGATAATTGAAATAGCTGCTCGATATTATAAGAAAAAAATGATTTTTCTTGGGTTCTGGCAGACATAATTTTTTTAAATGAAAAATGAAATTTATCTATGCTTGCATTTGTACCAATGTTATAACTGTGGTCACAACAAGTATATAACTCTTTGAGCCAAATGGTTTGTGGAGAATTAAACGCCCAAATTCTTTTTCAAACCAGTTTTGTTGAAACTTTTAAACTTGGTATCAAAATACGTTACCATAAATTCTATTGTTAATTCAAAGTTAATTTTTACCAATTTTAAACCTTCGTGCTTTAGTAGCCGTTCCAGTAATTTACCAGTGATCCCCTCTTCCCCTGGCTGGCGTAACATTGTGAATTACTTTTTAAATTTTCTCTTCTTGTTGTATTCTATAACGTATATACTCACGGAAGACGGTATAAAAAACAGGATATCCGTTCGTCCTGCTATTCTTTTATATACGTTACTCGTGTCTGTTTCTGAACAAGACAGAAGAAGGGTTTTCAAATAAGACGCCGTAGGTTTCTGGGAAATAATGCACAGCAGGTTTTGAAATTTTAATTTATTTTAAGGTGATTCACAAGGTATATGTAACAGTTCTTTCGTAGAGAATTTCAAAGTTCGATTTTCATTCAATATAAAAGTCAAAATTGTAGGGACAAAAGAAAACTGGACGTGTGTAATTAACAAACTATGTACTTAATGTTCATATTTCAATGTCAACTATTGTAAATTTTATACTGTCTTGAAAAAAAGTGAAGGATCTTTCTCAAATACTGACAAAGATTTTGTTTCATTTATGGATTTACCAATCGTAACACAACCAAATTTGAATATGATACTGTTTATTTAATGAGAAGATTAAGAGCATATCTGCAAATTTCTTCACCGTCGTCAACTCTACATAACACTACTGTATAAATATGAACTTCAGAGTGTTATTTTCTCTACTCGAATCGTCTGCTGGAAGCGACGTCGACGACGTAATGAGATTTCTTTTGTTTTTGTTTGCAAGAGAAAAGGAAATAATAGAAACGGAAAGTTCAATAAAGACTCAAGAATATGAAATTCGTCTCCTTGGGAGGTCGTCGCTTATTCAATTGTTACATGATGAAGCCAGGGAATTGTTGTTGCTAAGGTATTATAGAAGTGGATTGTTGGGGGGAAATTGGAGTTTTTTGTGTTGAGAAAGAGATTTTTTGGTTTATGGTTTTCTTTGTCTGTTACAGGCTTGATGTGATTTTTTTTTTCTTTTTCTTTTGTCATAAATGTATTTTACGACTTCTGCTGGTATACGGAGATTAAGTGACTTCATGTTTAAATTCTTCTTGAGTCTTGCCGTTATCACTTATTATAAGAAGCAAACAACTAGCTTTAGGACTTTCGTTACCTGTACAATAAAATTAGAAAAATTCGCAAAATACGAAATATTTGCGAGGGGAAATATTTAAATGATTACTTCTTTCTGTGTTTAAGAGCGCTCCACCTAAAATAAAAATTCAGAGAGGCCGAAATTTGTATTACTCACCAGTTATGACCGCAAATCGGTATTTTTATTTTGGATTGCATTCGATATGATAATATTTAAATATATTTGTGAAAAATCCCCAGATTAGTAAACAAAATGGCCGCCTACAGATACACAAAGTTCCGTTTGTTTATTGCTGATTATAATTTAACAGTTGATAGGAGCTTAAAAACAAATATCACATTGGATTATACCTGTAAAACAACATTCTTCTATCTTTTCATTATGCCATTAATGTATCATGTCAATGATTAAAAAAGTAATTAAAATCGTCATCACATTTTTGCCATAAACCATCTACTAAATATTTTATTTTAATACTAATTAAGAATTTGGAAAGATATAAGAATAAAAAACTTCATCCTGAATCCAATGATACCAAACACTACATAATTGCTTTAAGAAAGTAGCATTAAAATAATTTTTAATTTAACATGGGATTCCCTATGCTGAAACCCAGTGTTGATCCTGGGCGAACATTTCGGATTTTTCTCACCTCGAAAATTCAGAAATGTTCTCATCTCAGCATGAGAATCAATTACGTTTCTCCGTCGTTAGTGAGAAGAAACAAACCTTATGCTCGTTGCAGGGCACTGAGGAAAGCTTTCCTGAACTTTAATACGATCTCTGTGTGATTCTTGCGACTTGTCAGAAATCATTAGACAATCTTTTCCTCGGTATAATTGCGTTACTATGGTTAGAATGTTCTATAGAAAATGCTTTTGTGTGTTTATTTATAAAGGATATCGAATGTTTAATTGGAGCAGTTTTCTTTTTCTTGGAATATTAAGTTGGTTAGAAGAGTATTGAGTTAAAAGTTTATTTGTTGAATTGTTCTAATTCTGTAAATAAGTTTGTTCACTGTCTCGTTTTTCTTTTTCAATACTTTTTTCATGCAAGAATGTATCAATCGGGGGGTTGTTCACTTAAGAAATTGGCGTACACCGTAATACGATGTAATACGCCGTAATACAATGTAATACGGTCGTATTGCGCTGTAATACGGTCTTTCCAATGGCGTTTAAAGGGGATTTCCCGTAGCACCCTTTCTTAAAAAATAATAGTCAAATGTTGATTCGACTGATCTACAATACGATGTAATATACGCATGTAATACGGCGTAATACGCTGCAATACGGTCGTAATACGCTGCAATACGGTCGTAATAACTGGAATACCGTCGTAATACTCTGGAATACGGTTGTAATACGCATGTAACACGGTCGTAATACGGTCAGCCTGTACACCGTAATACGGAAGTGAACAACCCCTCGTTCCAAATAATATGTTTTAATTTTATCATGTTACATTATTATTAGTATGAAATCTGTACACAACCAGCTATTAAGAGCGCTCCACCTAAAATAAAAATTCTGAGAGGCCGGAATTTGAAATTTGTATTACTCACTAGGTAAGGCCGCAAATCGGTATTTTTATTTTGGATTGCATTCGTTATGATAAT
>JAQIWE010001290.1:0-16399 GCA_034698565.1 Campodea plusiochaeta
GATGTTTTGTGGTTGCCAAATGAAACCGTTTTTATGGGGATTTCTCAAACATTGACTCCCTACCTCTACGTATAAGGAGGAAATCATCGAATTTTTAGTGATGGTTTTTCTGATACACTGTTTTCGCCATTTAGGACTATGCTGTAATTATTTTTCAAACTATATTTCTTAATTTTAACCTGTTGATATTCGGTTGTTTTACATTTATAAGTTTATTACAAAATAGTATTAGTCCTAATTTACTTTTCACTGCAGTACATTCTTTTATCTCAACCAGAGGATCGAGGTCTTAACGATTCAAATTTTTCTAATTTGTTAGGATATCACCAAGCACATCCCCCTTCTTTTAATTAGTAACTCATTCTTCGAAATTTTTTATGATACCGGACTTTCATGATTGTGTAGAGAAATGGATTATGATGCAGAATTCCGAATGACTGAGCATTGAAATTGATGAGAAGTTCAGAACTAAATGAAAATATGATGGAAGTGGAAATGACATAGGCCTAGTTATTTCAAGATTTCCAACATAAATTACATTTATCACGAAGAAGGTATACCAATAACTAAATATTAGGGAAAAAAATTAAGTATAGGGATTAGTGAACTATTGTGAAATTCTCATAGTCTTTTTACTTGAAATGATTCATTCTGCACTGTTTTGTACTATAAATATGTGCACATTTTTAAAGCGCGGCAAAAACAGCATGCTGGTTGAATATTTTTATTCCAGTCTCATATTTAAATGCAGAAATGCACGTAGAATTCATTATACTGTAGTACATTGCTATTTTTTCAACACTTCACCGCGATAACAACTGAATTCCACATTACGCGGAAGAAATGTTATCATATGGACATCCTGCGAGCCTTCAAAATGGCGTCGAACACGTCCTAAGCCCACGTGGGTTCCCCTCGCTTGGAAATGCAACAGAGCGAAAATATTAACTACATATTATATTATACATGTTAGTTATATATATGCATTATTATACAAAAGTACAAAGTGAAAGAAAAAAACAGTAAATGAAGGCCTTGCAGATAGGTTGTTGTGATAAGAAACTATGGAATAAAAAATGTGCTTTTTTATTCGGTGAATGTACGTGTGTAAAGTATAGTAGACTGCATGGCTGCAGGAAAATATCATGTTATACTTTTTCAGTTTTTTTGTGTTGTACTATTAAGACTACAATCATGTTGATAGATACCACAACATTTTGCTTTCAGATTTGCATTACTACAATTATCGGGAGGAAAATGTAAATAATTGTAGGCTAAGTTATTATTTTCAATATATTTGTAAGAAATTAAGTTATTCCTATTTCATTTTTTTAAAGTTGTTATAACTTTATAAGTTGCCAATTAAAGCGTGCATGAATGTTTCCCAAGAAGATTTATTTGTTAGTAAAGTACTGCTATAAACTATTGAAGTGTGAATAATTACGTTACCGTATGTTTAATTCCGAAACATTTATATCACTTTGATAGAGTAATCTTTGTCAATAACTCTTGGGAAGACTGTCTCAAATTATTTTGAACTTTGAAATATATTCAGGATTTAACGTAATAGTTCATCATGTTTTACTTATGAACAGAATTTGTGGATCGAAACCGCTCTTGCTAATTTCTCATAGTATTTCAGTTAAAATTATAAATATTTTTTTATCGATGTGGTAAAAGAAAAATATAAACATGAATCATCAGATTAAGATTTCAAAAATTGGTAATTTTTGTTTTGTGGCTTATATAATTCTTAGAAAATGAGAGGAGGAGAAATTTCACTTTCTCGGGTCGAGATTTGTGTCAGAGTGGGGCAAGGTTATTTTTAGTGTTGGTAATGTCATTATTATTCGGAAATGAGAGAGGTACATCGTGATATTGTATTGAAAAGTATAAAATATGTTTGTAAGACCTCAAATATTCGTACCCATTTTTTTCTGTCTTGAATGTTGAATTGAAAATTGCTCTTTATCGTTCTTTCTAATATGACGGATTTCCTTTTACTGGCCGCTGTTTTTAACCATTGTGAGAATAATTGTTTCAGGGAACCAATCAGGAAAACCAAGAAAAATTATATTTATGTAAAAAATGTTAAGAAAATTATATTTATGCGGAGTCCAAAAAATTTCTGATGATTGGGATTGCCAGTCTGCCACATGGAATCGGTATTTCATGTCGAGTTCTTCTTTTCTGTTTGTAGAATTCTCTGTTTTTAATTAGATGTCACACGTATAGTTTATTATGATGTTTGTACATTTTCTTCCAGTCTGTGAGGGATGACTTATCACCCTTTTCTTGACCTCCCCTATCTGTTTTATCTGTTTACTGACTGCTTTCTTTACTCGAGGTCACGCCGGTGTGGTGCCATCTCTTATCACTGCACAAGAGGTCGAAAGTTCGTTTCCTAAAGATTGTCAATCCTACAGAATTTTATCACAGAATTACTTTTAAACTCGGAAATGTTCGGAAACGTGGAAGCAAACATTTTTTGCGTGTATAGTTGAACATTCCAGAACCCTTTCGAATACCTTAGCGGAAAATAGAAGTCATTTGGACAGAGTTCAAATATTGTCAACAACTTTTCTCCCCCTTCCTCGGCAAACATTTACCATTAACCGTTTCTGAGTGAATTATCTAAGCTTTTGTTGTACTATTTGATTTGAGCTCGTTGATTTGCAAGGACTGATATGATTGGTGGGTGATTGGCCGGTTCAAAGCCACCTCTCGCTTGTCAGCCTATACGTACATAGTAATACAACTCTTAGAAAAATGTTGGCAGTAGGCCAGAAACGAACTTGCTGCTATCTCCTGCAGAGAGGAGCGTCTCAGAGACTCTTTCGAATCTGTCTGTGACTATAGAAGCATTGTGTATTATTTTGAGTGCCCGTATAGTTTTAGTGATGAGACAGGTGAGTTTTTGAAATTTTGATGGAAGGGAATCGCCGTTATCGTTGGAGTGTCTCGTCACTGTGCAGATAGGACTTACAATAAGTCACCAAACTACTCTCCACCCAACCCCACCCACGGAATCCCATTAGGGTTGGCTTATATACTTTTACTCATATCAGAAACCAAGGTCCTTCCAAAAGGTGCAGTGCTGGAAAGTTACCATTCAATTCAACTTTGTGTGCTTCACAGTTTGATTTTCTAGTCGTTTCCGTGACGAAATTCGAGTGCTCTTTCCTTTTTTTATTCTCCCCTTACGTTTTTCATTCCTTGCGAATTTATGACGGCGACCCAGTGACAACTCTAAAGAAATATTCAACCCGTAGCGTGTTTTCTTCAACACAAGATAAGCAGAGAGTGAACGGCGACTCACTGTAGGGAGGAAAATATTTCACATTCTGTTGCATGAATGTTTTTCTTTAATCATTTGGGTATTCTGTATTTTGCATGTTCTAATTTCTTTTAATTGTTTTAAGTGCTTCTAATCATTTTACGACTGAAGAATGCGTAATGTTTTGATACTAGTAGCTTAATTAAATTAATATAAAGCATTAACTGCATGTGCTTTTATTGCTCTTAATTCCTATAATAATTTTGGTGAGGGACTTTGAATTAATGTGTGGAAATATTAAAGCAGCTTATTTCAAGTGCACGTGAGGTGGTGCCTCGTCGTGGTTGTAAACGGAAACGTCAGACGAATGTTCTCCCCCTCAATAGTGTTGGAATGCTGGTCCTAGTGACTAACAAGTTTAGGGTTCTTTCACCGCTAGTTGAAGTATAGGAAGTTTGTGGTGTACCCGAACTTCATTAATGTTGTTGATTTGGAAGTGAGCAACAAGTTGTGTATTGTTCGTGATCATCTCCTCTAGAAGTATTCTGTTTCCATCTTACCGGGCAGCATTAGATTCCTTAGAATAATCTCTAATACTGTCAGGTAAAGATGTCAGCAGAGCTTCAGTATCAACGATTGTCAAAGAAATCAACAATAAACTGGTAGAAATGGTGAGTTTCCATGTTTTATTTGTGCTTTCTGTGCATGTCACTTGGAGAAAATCAAAATATTTCAGTCATGTTTGTTGGTGTAGGTGATATTGACTAAATTTATAAATTAATTTAATACTGAAGTCACAAGATAATGATGTATGCATGAGAATATATAATCACTGATTTGTACCTACGACGATAAAAGTCTTGCTAGATCGATAGGCATAGGCTTATCAGTTCAGAAAGAAATGCTTTTTTTGTATTGTCCAATTTGTATTATCAAATTAATATTTTTATTTAGTTCATAAAATAACAATTTGATTTATGAGAAAAAAGTTTAGTTCAGCACTATTCATTTAAATACTAAAATAAAGTAATTCACCATTTTTCTGAAATATTTTTGTATAGTACAATTGTTAAATATAATCTGTTCAATTTTTTTGCTTTCACTTTTATTTTGTGTATCCCTGTATGCTTGGAAATTAGTCTCATTAAGGAAAACACCCACCTATAACATAAACATTATGATTGTATAATATTCAGTGGGTGGGAGCATGCTCAATACTCATCAATTACTATTTCAATAGTGTAGGTTTACAACAATATACAAACTGAAATTGCTTTAAGAAACGGAACAAAAAATGGCACTGCCTATTTATAAAACAAGTTCGTTTGAACAACGAAAAAAACTGCTTATTTTTTGCACCGATTTCGAAATTAGTGTCATTTGAAGAGACCTTATCTCTGTCAGAGTTCATAAAACCTGTTATTTTCAAACACAATTGTTTATCGAAACACCTCCGATGAGTCAGTATTATCACACAGAATAAAGAATACCTTGTCACATTTATTTTCGTGGTCTTCTAGAAGTTAAAAATAAAATCCACTGCCACGAAAGAAGGACTGATTTATTCTCTTTTGAACATTTTTCTTATCTTGTTTCTTTGCTTCGTTTCCTCTTGCACTTTCCAGTGATATTTTAAGGTCAACATACAGCTTTGAATAAGTAAAAGCTGTTAAACCAGACCTGAGATATAAAGAAGAGGGTGGAAAGAAGAAGAAGAAAAAGATGGAATAAACACTGCAATTTTATATGATTGCTCTGTAATTTTTTCTGTCTGATTGGAAAAATGCACTCGTTTGTCTAAACAAATACATCATTGTTCTATTTATATTTTTCATTGAGAAACATCAGTTGATCAAGCGTAATTATTCCTAAAAATAACGTTGGAAGTTCTATCGCTCGTAATTACAGTAATTTAATGATGAGAAAATATTCTTGAGCTGTGGAGAAGTTTATAGCCCGCCTCAATATAAAATATTAGCATTTTATAACTTGTTATTATACGGATCGTAGAAGCTTTGCTACTGCAAGTGGAAATTAATACGTGGAGAAAAGGAAGTATAGTCTTTGGATAATGAAAAGGAATAGATTGTTGGAACGATTAATCGGTCAACATCGACGATTATTCATTTAGAATGCGAATGTTCCATAATGAGTTCATATATAACTAAGGAACGTTTATGTTACTGCAGTAATAATCTAACAACTTACTTGAAAGTGACAAATTACTGACAATGTTGAAACAAACACCGTAAACTATACAGATAATTTATTTTCATAATATATCATACGGAAAAGAAGTGAAGAAATTGAAAATGGTACATTTAACACTACAGCAAGGAAAATAATTATTTTTATTTTCATTTGGTAATTGTCCTGTTATAGTAGTTAAACCAATAATCAGAGCTCATGGATAGCATTCTCTCCTCTCTGTTACTGACTCACTTGGAGTCTTTGGTGATTATACATTTAGTAATGGGTAGTAGTACCATCTAAGGTGCATTTTACATGCGAATTTACTTGGAATATCTTAAAGCCATAAATTATTCAATATCTAGCTATATATGTACTTGGCGAATTGTTATTAAGAAACTGTAAATTCAAGGTGATAAAAATATCAGAAGTTTTAGATAACATGTTTTATCACTTCAGGTATAATTTACTAATAATTTTAATTAAATCAGTGCCATATATAATATGCTCAAGTTGTGTTTGCTAAGATAATGTATGCTATATTATTCTATACAATTTTTATTTGAGAGTTCTACCCGTTTATAGACTAATCAGAATAATTTCATATTTATTTTCCACTGAATCGTATAAAATGTTATTTTAAGCTAGATTTTGAGTTTTATCATGTACAACGTTGTGAGAAAGTTGCGATAATGTTATCAATTGTAATGATATAGGTTGTACTGCTGATAAATTCCAATCCCAATGTGATTCCTGTTGGCGTTTGTGGGAATATTTTTACAGCCACGTTTGCAGAGTGCTTGCGATGTCAAGTGCTTAGATAAATACGACGTAGTAATGTATATTGATAATACTTCGATAGCAGGTTTTCAATACAAACTACAATAATATACGTTTTAATATTTTTTCGCAATAGTTTTATGCTTGTATTTTTTGCGTGTTGTTTATTATTTATTTTATTTATATGTTTTCTATATTTATGCTGCACTATATGTTTGCTCGTTATCAATTTTTTATATAGATATTAATGAATAGTGGAAAAATAAATAAAAAACTTGCTTTCATATAAGATTTCATTGGGATAAAAACAGCAACGACAAACTTTTTTTTAGATTTATTTTTTACATATTTTGTTATACGTCCAAGAATAAATACTGTTTTTTCTTATATTGGTTTATGATGTATCGTAGAACTATGCTTACAATTAGATTACCTAAAGTCTACACTTTACTACAGATATAAAGGAGGCAGAGTATAGATCTGCCGGACAGTGATGACTAATGAGAAGTTATCTTGTGAAATTTGTCCAGCATACAGAAAAAATATACACCGTTCAATGGAAATTCGAAAATATACGTATCCAAGTGTTAATACAAAACACAGTAACAACATAAAAAGGATATTAAAATAACGTTAAATATCCATTATAATACATTTAATAAATCCAGGAGAGTGAAAACAGTAAAATTCTCTTGTTTTATCCAAGGAGGTTCTCCTTGGTTTTAACATCATCGCCAACTTTCTTTGTTTCAGAATTGTAGCTGGGAACATATTTTTGTGAACCCCAGTATTTAATTTCTCTTCCTGTAAGAGTCTCCAACAGAACAGACCTTTTCATGCTACGAGGGTAAAATAGTGGTTGTATACATGTTTGCATGTTGAAGGCATGAAGCAAGCTGACAATATTGCGTGTTGATTTCAGCAGCAATATAAGCTTTTATTTCAAACACTGCTCGATACAACACTCATAGTGGAAATAGGGAAAAATTTCGTGCAATCGTTTTTTGGTGTTCGTTTTTTTTAAATGCTGTGGTGAGTAAAAATAGATTGTTTTGCTCCACTTTCTGAGGCTAGACGTTTGTCTAGACGTGAAGTTACGCTCCTTACGGTACTTGACCATCTCGGATGTTGTACGGAGTGAAAAACCAGTAAGACGACGCTTCTGGTACATTGACATAAGTGACGATATCATCAAGTTCTTGAGATAATGGGAGTTCGATCTAATATGAAATTAACTCTGTTTACCAATTCTGAACTCATTTCAATCAAAGTTTTGTTTCCCTTTTACTCAAAACTCAAGAGGAACCAAAAAAGTGGAGAAAACCCCATTATTACGAAATTTTTAGGTTCCTTCAGTATGTTAATATATTTTACTTCTTCATTTTAGATTATATTATGCCATAAGATTAAAAATTGAACTTTCAGTTTAGTAAAAATTTACAATAAAGAAAAAGAACCACTTTTTTTTTTTTATCTATGGTAATTTATGGATCCTTAAGTTTAATCATATTCTACGTACTTGGAGTTTAATAGAGACTAACATTTGTATTGTCTTTTCGTTCAAAATGAAATAAAAATTGACAAATATTGCTTTATGAATATAGAATCGAGTCGTGTAGGAAATCCAAAACAAAATATAACAGGACACTTATTCTCAGCACAGCAGGCTCACAATTCATTGTATCAGATAAAATCAAATCAAATACGAATTATTTCATCAATACTTTTGCTGTCGAAGTATAAACGTCTTGTGAGCGATAATCTATGTTTTCTGTACAATTACAGGTTTCATTTTTGAAGGTATTCATGCGTCCTTTTATTTTTGGTGGTGGTTTCATCAAATCGCGTGATCTGTTTACGCCCACTGCACGAAGAAAAAGAACTGAAGGAGGAATTAAAAATCAAGATGGACAAAATTAATTACGCTTTTCAAAATGTGAGAACGATTTCAGCATGGAATGTTTGCTATCTGGTGTTTCAATGACAGCCTGTCAAAAATTCATTCATGGTAGCAAATTTTAGACTTTATAAAGTACGTGGCAAAAAAAGAAAGAAAAGAAACCTAGTGAATATATGATTGTCATTTTATGCCAGAATTGTAAAATTCAAATGTATAAACATATCAGTCTTAAAAAATTCTACATCAGCATACAGAGTAATATTATGATTTTCTGAATTTATGCAGCTGCAAAATATATTGAGCCTAAAACAGAAAGATTAGGGCATATGAAACATGTTTCTTTAGTGAAAGACGAAACATACTTAGGATTCCAATAAGCATTTATAATTTCCCTCCTCAGAGCTGGAGAATTCCTTCATTTATTAGATAACAGGAAAAGCCATCTTAGATTCAATAAAGATCAGCTTTTTTCCACTTTAGTTTCGAAAACTATAGTTCCTAATTATACTTTGCAAAAACAGAGATTAGGATATTACTAAAAATGTATTTTATTCAGAAAAATACTAGAAAAACAAAATTTTTTCACAAAAATATATATACCGGATTTTGGCGAGGATTTCGGTGTTCAGGCGATGCTCATGACGGTGTTCAGAAAATTTGTACACCAATGTTCATGAGTGGTTCATCCCCCCAACTGCTGAATAATTTGTTTAGAATGCTGAGACTTGTTAATGATAATTATGTTTTGTGTAGTTTGTGACCATACAAAAAATTAGGATATTCTAAAGCCAATGCAATAAATATCTATGCCCCTTTCTCAAATCTTCTTTTCCAATTCTATTATTTCACATGTACCTGATTAGTATTATTTCTTGCTTTGATAAAATTTAATAAAACCTCTATATGCTGATTCATATATACGCGTACTTCGGTACAATTCCCCGGTTGCCCCAGCAATAAAACAATAACGCAAAACTTCTTTATTGTATTATACGTTACAGGAAACGATCAAGGTTTTTCGAATACTGATATCTTCGCTACGTCATAAAATAGTAATTAAAGATTTGAAACGGTTCATGATACTTCGTTTATATATCATACCCAAACTTTGTAAGGCATACTGTGCTGTTTTCCTTTTTGGAGGAAATTTATACTTTGATAATAATCTGATAGCCGTAAGTAATAGGTGAAGCAGAAATAGTCCAGGATTGTTAGGTTTCTGACAGAAAAGCAGTTTAATGGCCGAGTCACTGACCTACAATGCTGTCTTACTGTATGTCAAATCACTAACCTCCTCTATTACTAAGTAATAGAGGAGGTTAGTGGTCAAATACGTGTATTGTGTCAGTGATCTGAAATTTAATTAGTAGCCTATATATTAATTTTTTTAAAGATGTAGTCAATATCGTATGTTGAAGGTTGTATACTGGTCAGGATGAGTAATAAAACAATATTATTTCCAAGTCGAAGAAGGTGTAGGAAAAGATCACTATTAATATTTCATTTACGGATTTAATCGAGATCAAATTAAAGACATGTATATATTATAGTGAGTTTTGGTTGGTATATATTTCGATCGTAAAGTATTCTCAATTTCGTATCATCTGCACTTGTACTACCTTTTGGAGCCAACACAGTTGAAGTATTATCACTAATAAGTGATAATTTTAGAATTGATGTATAATATAACAAAATACTTTACAGTTTAAGGAGTATTTTTTCACAGCGGGAATAATCTTTTCCAACACACATAAGCCGTTTTACTTTCTTTGTTCTGTATTGTAATCGTTTTCCCAAGAGGCTGTTAAGCTGTGTTGGAAAAGATTATTTCAGCTGTGAAAAAATACCCCTTTCACAATGCTAAAGCTTGACTGTGATTTCTCATTTACTGGTACTATAGACTGATAGAGGTGAATTAAACACTGTTTGTCTCGTGTTTATTGTCCTGAAATATCGAAATATCGACTCCAATAAACAATGTGGGAGTGAAAACACAAAAACAGTATTTTAATAGTAGTATAGTCAACTTTTTCTATTTTTAAATAGGGAATTTCTTAGTTTGTGTATTCGTCTCAAGTTTCCAAGGAATTTAATAATACTACAATAGGCAGGTGATAATATTTTATAATAACTAAAGATTTGCACCTTCAAGTATATTTTCTAAAAGGAATTAGATGCTTCCAGCCTCTTGTACGGTTCGTGACAGCTCAATCTTCCGAATGATTAATTAATTCGTGTGTCAGTGACTCAATGCTGCAAACAGTACAGCAAGTACTCATGACGGTTATATGTCCTGA
The DNA here is from genome assembly GCA_034698565.1 of Campodea plusiochaeta. Lineage (NCBI taxonomy): Eukaryota > Metazoa > Arthropoda > Diplura > Rhabdura > Campodeidae > Campodea > Campodea plusiochaeta. The sequence goes on from JAQIWE010001290.1 coordinate 10,445, forward strand.
GTTAAAGGGTGACCTGTAGATAATGAATTTCTCGTTTTCTATAATTTTCTTGTATCTTACATTATTAAAAAAAATATTTAAAAAAAGTTTAACATTTTTTTACGCAACTGATCAACAGATATTTTTATTTATGGAAGTTGAAAAAGTTATACAGGACAGCACAAGTCGAGCTGCTTATCTTCGCTACCTTGAGAATATATGCAAATTAGTCACTGAAAAACACAGATCAGAATATATCTATGAAGAAGTAGAAAAATGACTTAAGAACAATGCAAATTAATCATTTTATTCGCATAACAGTAGTTGTCTCGTTTTCAGCCACGCTTGCTCCGCTACCTTACAGCTTATTTTAACGCATTTTCAAAGGTGAATATCTCCAAAACAGCGATTTTTGGGAGGTATAAAAAATGATAGACTATGGGTTATTTGTATCAAGAGAACTAATATTATGTTATCAGAAAAGTCAATTTAGCTGCAGGTAACCCTTTAAAAATTATTATTTTTAAGTAGATAAACCAAAACATTGGAATATGAAACATGTTTCGCAAGTTTCCCCTTTTCATGTTCAGCAAGTTTCCCCTTTTCGTCATACAACTTATATGTTATATCGTATGGTTAATACATTATAACTATATAACATCAGAATGAGATTTGGTATTATTCGTTTCTCGTTTGAACGAATTGTTATTTTCTGTATTCATTTTCAAATAATTTTTCTAATCATATTTGTATGTATTCCCTTTACATATTATACCAATACCATCAATAAGCCATACAGCCTATTATATAATGATGAAAATTTTCTTTGGAAATTGAGATATCTCATTTTATTGCATAATTTGAAGTAAGATATATTCTTACACCTTTTCCTCCATTTTCCGTTTGTTATATTCTCTTCACACATTTAAACGAGAAAGGAAGAAATAAATGCTTGATTATAAGTTTATTCCATGCCAGCTGTCTGCCTTGTCAATCTAACATTTGTTTCCGTATTTTATGATTTTATCGAAGTATCAGAACCCTAGTATTAACTATACACACAGCCTGTTATTTCAAAAGTTTTTATAATCATATCACAATCGAAAAGAGAAAATAGAAAATTACTTTTATATACAAGATGTTGAGGTGTTCTTTGCCTGTTTCGGGGATTAGGTGATAAACAGGTTTCAAATGAGATACGTTTATCACAGCAGTTATGCTGGTTCGAACCTCTCTTCAAATCAAATGAATTTAATGAAAAAGGAAAACGATATTATTATTTGCAAATTTTTTGTGTGAGTTGGACGTTTTTTATAATGTACAGATGAATGAACCGAATGAAAATAGTTTGACTGTGTCAAGTGGTTAGTTACTGGATTACCGGAATAATGAAATCTTGCCTTCCCTACATTAAAAAGAATGCAACTACTCAATAAAGGATTTTCTTTTCTTCCATTATTGTCATAAAATATCATTATATGCTGTATAGTGTAAAATATATTTTCTGTAAGCAGTAAGCTCATGACGAGAAGTCCCTATAAGAATAAATTTAGAAAAAGCACAGGCTAAATAATTATACCCTAGAGTTAATATATAAAAAAAAATCTATATATTTTAAATATCAATTATAAGCATACATTTGCAACAGTTTCCTTTAATTGCTATACAGTAACTTGTGGAACCTAGTGTAGAACGCGTATTTCCTGGTGAGTAACAATGAAATACCAAGTGTTATTCCGCATTTATACTGTCTCGTTTTTCATGATTATCTATTATTTCCTCAGATTTTAGGGAAGAGAATCCTCTCCGCGATTTTCATTTCTCTCATCCACGATTTCCACAGAAACTTTCTCGTGAGAGTTGATAACGTAGCAAATGGATTGATAAATTATGTGTTTTAATAAGGAGCAATACTTCCGTATGACCATTCCGTTCAGCATGTAAAATGCCTTAAAATACTGTTTTTATTAATGATACCATAATATATTTCTTTCCGTCAACAGTGAATTCCCGAACTATGCCAAGAAATTAGTAAGAGATTCATGGTGCCAGTGAAGATATTACAGTTATGCCATGAATGAAAAAAGTAACATCTGGGTTTCCCCAAACCATCAGTAAAATTTTCCTTTGAAATAATTGTTAATGTTATTTCAGACATTTTCATTCTACCCGGGTAATTAGGAGTTATGAGAGTTTGACAATTTTCAAGATGTACATTAATTTTTCATTACTAAAAAGTTTCGAAGCGTCATGCAGCAGATTTATGATTTGTAATTTTAACTTCATGTAAAATTTAAAAAAAAAAGTCACTAATATGTTTACCAGTGATTTTGTTAAATCAGATGGGTAATAATTTTGATTCAGTTGACTGTACAACTGAAGCGTTGCGTACAAAAACGATGCAAACACCACTTTCGAAAAAAGTGAGTTATTAGTGTAAAAATGATGTATGTGATGCCCTTGTCCAAATCTGCCATCTATAAAAAAGTGAAAAATTATTTTTTGTTGCTGAGATATAGCCTCTGAAAGTTTCTGTCTCAGACGAAAAACAGTGGACATTTATAAAGAAGACGAACCAAGAATTTTTTTTTTACAAAATTTACAATTACAAATATGACTGTTACATAATTATGAAAGAATAAAAGTGACAAGCCACACTATCATGCTTGTTAAAATCAATTTCATAAGGAATACATGTATTTAGAAATCCTTGATTTTCTCAGAAGTTCCAAAATGGCGTTTATATCATTTTTGTACGCAACGCTTCAACTGAAAAACCAAAGGGAATGTCATTTTTATATTTATTATTCTATTAATGCTTCATAATTTACATTGTTTGATTTTTAGAACTTTTATGAATTCAGAATTTGAATGTTGTAAACCAGAGTTACTGGATCAGTGCAGTACAATTTTGGCCATACATTGAAATAAAATGTAACTTCGAGGGGATTCCACTCTGGAATAGCAGATGTTTGAATAGGCTTTAAATATATAAGAATGACTTTTACTCTGCTTTAATTCAATTGTTGTCGGCACTCCTCTTCTTAGAACTGTTCCATAAAGACCATCTGCACTCTTTTTACCATCTTAAAGTTCTGCCTGAGAAACCATTCTGTTTCACAAATGCAACGTTTTACAACATTACAGTAAATCACAACTCTCTTTGTTCCAAAACAAACAATCAGAAATTCCTTCCATTCAAAATCAACAGTTGCTTACAATAAAGATCCAACTCCTCAGAGTATTTCAGAAATAAATAAAAAAAGAGACAACGAGAAAAAAAGAACAATTTCGCATAATGGTTGGGAAGGGTTATTCAGAAAAGGGCACACCTTCGCGAAGTAATGGTTTATTATCCTCTTAAAAAATGAAGTATCCTGCAGAGAAGTCCACGTGGAGCTGCGCAGACTGTTGAATTTAATACTTTGAGTGCGCATAGTGGAGGGTTAGGTGATGGCACACACCCTTCTGATTGATGGCGATGACGGATTCAACGAAAAGTATACAGTTTCAAAAGGACAAACAAGAAATTTTAGACGATGAACTTTTTCTATCCACTCCAAACATCAACAACGCTCATTTTTGATGGTGTCTACCATAAAGATGATCTTTCAGAATGTTTCTGGAGTTTCTACAAATTCTTTATTTACAAATGTAACAATCATGTTCATAAATTTAAAGTTATAAAATTAGAAAAGAAATGAAATAATATTGAGACACAGATTATATATCATTATTTATAAAATAAATAAATTTATGAAAACAGTTTGCTTTGGATAATCTGATTAAATGCCCTTACATATTTAATAATTATTTACAAAATGTTCGTTGAGAAAGTAAAGAGAACTGGTCAATCGTATATTTTTTTCTTCTCTAATGTAAATAATTGTATCAATTATGAACCTCAGTGATCGAGTGGAGTATGAACAACCATATTACTCCAAAAGTACCAATTTTCTCAGGTGCTATTGCTTATTTCTGAGCATTATTATTACCTAATTACAAAACAAAAGGGAAGATGATTAACATTATAGTTATAGAATATTATGAAGATACAAGAATAAATTCGTCTTGTAAGTTGCTGAATACGTAGTTGCACTGCTCATGCTACAATGATTGTATATCACCATGGAAATGCTAATGATATTCTGTAGTATTTATGACAATGTATTAAAAAATTATTCCATGATATTGAAATTTACATGAGAAACGTACTGTTCTAATTCCCAGTTTCTTTTTCTTGAAATACAGCGCTTGCAGTACTAATGACTAAATGACACCTTCTACCGACGTTTATAATCTTTCTCGGATGTCAAAATACAAGCAAAATAGTATTTTCTTTATAATATTTCTAAACCAGTAAGGATCAGTGCAATACTGCAATTGACTCTGCCAGCTAACTTTTAATTTTAGAACACGAAGACTGACAAATCAGATCATGTCGTCTTATAAATGTCTTTCCCTTACTACCAATGCTTTCCTTACAATAGGAAACCGAATATACGATTTGCAATACTCAGTTATTTGCTCCAAGAACATTGTAATTTTACATTATTGTTATTTTCATCTGGTAGTGATTCAATGTTTTCAAATATTTTGGCAGCCATTCAAACCATGACTATTCTTCCTTATTTTGTCTGTACAGTGTATCAAAGAGAAATTAAAATAGGTAGTAAATATTTAAATACTGAAATATTTCTATGTATTATAGGTTTCAGATGCGTCATTACTAAGGTGGACAGGGGGGGTATATAGAAAATGCATTCCTAATCTAAAATGTAATAATTCTCAATTAAATGTGCAGAAAGTTGAAATATAATAACTTTAGAGACAATGAAAACTTCTTATTATACAGTTAAAACGCACACAAAAAAGTCGTTCAGGTGCCCGACACACGTAAATTATATAAACTAAATATTTCTGTAATATTCCCATTAGAAAATTCTTCACGACATCATCTGCTGTTCTTGTTGATATATAACAGGGAGTATTTCATAATTTGTATTTATTTTAGTTTTGATATAAAAGGAGAACTTCTTATTCATTATTCTAGGAAATTTATTCCTTTCATACTACTAATGTCTTATAGCAACGAAAGCATATATCGATTTTTGTTATTCTTCATGTTAATTATAAAAGACTGTGTCGTGGCTTTAACAGCCATTAAATTACCAAAGGTCACGCCATATAATAAGGAATAGTATACGTGTACTTCAATAGCAAACAAATGACGTTTATTAAAACCAAATGGCAAACCGAGATATTGTAATCACAACGGAGGATTTATGAATCACTATTACATTACTTCATCAAAACATTTTATATGTTTCATATTGTCAATAACACAAACTAACAAAGTCAATAATGTAAAATAATACAAACTAGTGTTTGTACTTTGTTTATCTATTATCTAAATCTAAAAATAAATAAGGTAATTAATTTCGTAGTTCCCAAAAATATGACATTTTACAGTAATCTTACATATTCATAATGTCAAAAATGAAGTAAAATAAAATCACAGATTTGAAAGAACAATTCTTGATTTTTTTTTTCATCCATCTCTGAAATATCTCTTGAGAGATAATATTCTGATTAACACATTATTAGAAATCATACATCAGAAAGACCGAGAAAAAGTTGATTATTTTTATTTACATGATACAATCAAAGAATCATTGTATTCTGTTAATGAAGGCAAATTCCGTTGTTCTGATATCGACATTGTCAACATAATCAACACTGAAAGATGTACCTAAGCAATCCCAGTCATCCAGTTTCTGAAGTGAGTGCATTGATGTCTTGATAAGAATAATCACGGAATCTTAGCTACTTTCATTGGCGACGACTTATGAAAACTTCAGAGGTGCATCAAAATTAGGGAAAGTCGGAGACAGTCCGCAAAGCGCCACCATGGTTGGCTCGAGTAAGGGAAATTATGATTATAACCCTCTATTTTAGACCATTTTAACTGATATT
>JAQIWE010001291.1:0-16394 GCA_034698565.1 Campodea plusiochaeta
GACAACTATACTGATATATGAATAAAATGATTAATTTGCATTATTTTTAAGTCACTTTTGCTTCTATTTAATAGATATGTATTCTAATATATGTTTTTCAGCGAATAAGTTGCATATTTTCGCAAGGCAGCGAAATTAAGCACTTGGATTTGCGCTGTTGTGAAAAAATCTATCGACTATAAAAACAGAAATATTTCTTGATCCGTTGGGTCAAATGTCAAACTTTTTGCAAAAATTCTTGAATAATATAAGGTACAAAAAAATGACAGAAAACGGGAAATTCATTATCTGCAAGTAACCCTTTAATGTAAATATCAAATGGAATAAAGTTTATGGGGGCTTAGTACAATAGTCAAATGATTTAGTACTTTTGATGACAGTCACAAATGAGGAACTGCCTTCACCTATGCAGGAAAATGACATCCTAGCTACTCTCTTCCTATGGATTTGCCTGTCTTTGCCATTCTTATACCAATTTTATATATAATTATATTCATTCATAAATCAGAATACGGTACTGGAAAAGAAACCACTAAAATAAACTTATATTAATTTTTTTTAAAATTGACGGAGGAATTCAGCAGTTCTTATTGTAATAAGTTTTTAATAGAAAATAATGATTACTATTAATGGGATTGCTTCAGATATGTGAAAACAACCAGTAATCTCATTCAAACAGCCACGTAAGGCAATTTACTTCAGATAACTTTTCAACTTTCATGTAGTTTTCAAAATCATAAATCATCAAGATATCAAAAAATAGTAAGACAATGCCCAACGTAGAGCTTTTATGTAAAATGAAATTTTGTTCAAAATGTATAGAACTTTGTGGTTGTAATAAAGGGGTTTTGAAACCAAACACTTTTCTTCAAAAAATGCAATATATTTCAGCACCTAGGTGGTACCGTCATCAGGCAAATAGTTTGCCATGGAGCTCTCCTTTATTACAACTACATGATTATGTCATTTTTCATATTGCTACAATTCTCAAGGTAGTTCTTCAGGAGATGCTGACATGGTGTCGAATTGGAAGGCAGTTTTCGAATAAACGTGATTCATGGAATTCTGAGAAAATACGAATGAAGTTCTGCCAGTTTTTAACGCTATACTTGAAGTAAAATATTATGCGAAGTTTAAGAACATCAATCCACAACTTTTTGAGCCATAATTTTCTAGATTTGATTAATTTCTTATCTCAGTGCATTGCCGATTATATGAATTTCAGGAATTTGCAATTTTATTACCATAAAAAGTCGTTGAGACGGAATTATTCGTGTTTGTGTTTTATGTTTGATTCACGATAACCATGACAAAATATCAGCGATCTACCATGTCTTTTTCGATATTATTCCATGGACTGACTTCTGAATACTGTAAATCAGCCTGCATATATCGCAGGCTTGCGTACTTATACAGAGCTATGGAAAACAGAACAGAAGATATCGGTTCATTTGTTTTATTTCTATAATGTATATTATCAGAAATTGACCACTGAGGAGTTTACTTCGTGATAATAAAATGATCCTTTCAAAACCTACGTCTGTTCAACGTGTAAATCAGCACTTCCCATATAACAACCCTCTAATTTGTAGTTTGGAAAAGGCAAAGTATTTTCTCTTCCTATTGGCTAAACTGAATATTACTTCGATATTTTCTAAATATAGCTTCTATATTTATGGTGTTACCAATATTGCGGCAACATTTGAAATAATAGTAGAGTTGTATTTTATTGTACAGACGCTAGTTGGAGCCAGCAGCTTTTGTCGTGATGAAAATTATTTTCCCTACTTACTTATCCTATTGTTATGCAAAGTAAATTACATAATGACAACGGTGTTTTGCCCATTTCTTGTTTTAGACACGAAAGATTCCAACTAAAAACGTAATTACATGTTTTGTTAATATTTTAAGGACGTTACATAAATAATACTAACACTTCCTTCAGATCTAGTTTAGCTTAAATAATTGTTTCAAGTAGTTTGATGCATTGTTGACTTCACATTTGTAAGTATTCATAAATTAATGTTACTGTATGAAATACGTATTATACTCTAGTTCTCGAGATGGTGATGATATAATGTGCATAAAATATATTTAGTGCATGAGCGTATATATTTATTAATTCATTATTTTTATTATTGCAAAATTGGCGTAAAATTTGACTGAACCGAGTCATTGTAATATCTTATTAATTAAGCCCTGCTTCCACTGGGGTAAAATATTTGGTTAATATAAAATTGCACAGAGCAAAATTGATTTTAAACCTAAATATTCGATGAAAATTCATTTTTCTCCTATAGGTTAAAAATATTTCAAATTTTGGTTAAGACAAAAAATTGTGTGTAGTAATTTTCAATAAAACATTTACATTTCAGAGGTGATTGCAGTCATATTAAGTAGATAATGCAATCAAGGAATTAAGCATTGAATTATGTTTATAGCGATACTTTTTACAAGTGTGTATAATTATACAAGATAATAAATTCTCGAAACTTAAAATTAATAATTATTAAGAAGATAGCAAAAATCATATTCTTTACAATGTTTTCAATGAAACTATTTCTATGAAATGATCCAGATTAAGCAATTTAACAAAAAGTATAACCTTATTTTGACACACCAATGTCATAAAATGAGCAACTAAGAAGAGGAATAGGTTTTTAGTGACAGTGAACTGCTATAGCCTTCAGTTGACCTCAAACAAGTCGTCTATCTAAATTACATGAAATAAAGTTTTAATCCAAATTGAAACAACCTCAAAACAATATTATGAATTACATCAGTTCAACTTATTCATTAATAAGAGTCATTTTCTTTAATAAGTAGAAACGATATTGAGTTTGCACTTTGTAGAAAATAGGATTACGGTGAAATTTACTTTTATAAAAATATTTTAATTGTGATGCATATCTGTATAATTAACTAGATGAAATATATAGGAAACATATAGAAATATTTAAAAAAACTTCATGGAGCTCTTTTATTACAAATAACTGAACTTTTCATCCTAATACTTAAACAAATTTGATTTATAATACCTATAGATTTCGAAATTATGCATTGCCTTTCCAAATTGAAATAATTTTCTCTGTTGATTGAAAGCGAAAGAACACAGAAATACAGTGAAAGAAAATATTGTAGTTTAAATGAAGTAGTGCTGTTCTCATACAATTTGAAAATGTAATGAAATTTACTAGTCAAGTAGCTTCAAATTTGGATATTCCATGTATACATCTTTAACACCACTTAATTTTTTTTCCCCACTTAAGACATTTTCAAATGTCATGATAATTGCTCTCAGAATGAAAGAACAATATTATATTAGAATTTATTTGCATTCTAATGTAATTTTTGTTCATAAAATCTCTACAAACATAAATTATTGATAGAAATCAGAACAGCGGAGAAAGTATAGTATTACCCTTAAATGTAAGAGTAGGATCAGCGACATCAATCATTTTTATTGCAACTTTTTCCAAATTTCATTGGAACCAGGGCCCCTTCCAAACATAAATTACTTTTCGGTCCCCTTTAGGGTGAAAAAGAAAAAAAAGAGGAAAAATATTTAGGGTGCAAATGATAATATATTCCACATACACAAATATTCTATAACAATACTTGAATTCGTAATCAATCCTTAGACGTGATTTCCTCAAGCATTTTGCTCTCTCCCCCTCATAAGGACAAAAATCACACGTGGGTCATAATAATGAGCACATAAACTTTTTCCTTGTTCGCAATTTTTTATTACTTATCCCCATTGCTTCCCATATACCCTTAAAATGTTTTAATAGCAAGATAATAGTCAATGGTAAGATGTGATATAAGAAGAATTGAAAAGTCCAAATTAGGGCTTTTATTTTTTCCAGTGGAATTAATTTGCTGCTTGTTTTCATTCCATAAGATGAGAATTATCAGTACTCTGCAAGAAACAGCAGGATATTGCAAATGAAGTAATGATTGTGTATTGATTTTAAATTATTTTTTTTTTTTGATATCGTAAATTAAAAGAATAATTTACTAATTCATTACTCAGTAATTCACGCTTCATCAGAGGAAAGATTGTATACGTTCCGAGTGAATCGAACAGATTACGCTATCCATATGTTACATCATCAAAAAATAAACTATTACTAAAGTGAATATTAGTAATCCGAAATGATCACTAATAGTCTACCTCAAAATAACACAGATTGTAACAACATGTTGTAATTTTGTATTAATTCGAAATTAACATGCTTCTGATAAAAAATCATTTAAAATCACAAGAACAATAAATTCAATGAAAGAGGGGCAATTAGATGATTCTGCACTAATTTCAAGAACAGAGTGAGGGAAAAAAAGTATTTATAACATATTATAATTATTTATAAAAAGTACACAATGGGTATCATCAGAAGTAAATGCCCCCAAAAGATACGAATCACAGCATAACGTGTGAATTTTTGAAGGTCGGTATATCTACGAATTCTCCGTCGTCTTCCTTTTTCACACAATTATATTTATTAAAACAACTCTTCATTTTTAATTCATACTTGACCTTTCCAACATTTATGGTTCTTGAAAATTATATATTGTATACTAAGAATTTGGTACAGAATTTAAAATATCCTTTGCTGACAATATATAGGTGGAATACATAATTAGATAAATATATTGATTTTGCATTTTTATCATTTTCTTATGACTGTACGCACCAATTTATGAAAACTCGTGAACACTAGTACGGGTTCAATCATTCATACAATTCTTTTAAAGTATATATTGCTCTAAAATGTCAATAGTCTTTTAAATAGTACCAGTACGACCTTGCACATAGTACATTTGCTTATTTTAACACAACAAATAAACCTTTTTTCAGCATGCTTACTTTTTACATTACAAATTAAGAGAAATTCAGATCGTCGCTAATATACAGGGTGTCCCAAAAAACTTTACCTATACTTGAAAACTTGCAATTGCTCGTTATATACCAAAGATACAGAGTTTAAATAAAAACTATATGAAAGCACATTCAATTGCCTATCCACTCATATATAGTTTTAAGGTGATATCTATAATAAAAGACGCGCCGCAGCCCTTTTACCAAAACCTTACCTGAAAAAAAGTTGTGCGATGTAAATATGTTGTGAATTGCTAAATTTTGGGTGTTTGAAAAATATGAATGAAATCTATTACCATGAAATTGTGTATTACTTTATAATACTTTAATAAGTTATGGCAAAGATTAATTAAATTTCAAATATTGCCCCATGAATAGACAAATCAAAGTTTAAACTGTGCAAAGTGCTTGAGCATGGGTAAAGTGACTGATAAAGGTAATCCAGAAATTTCTCAATGATAGGTTACCTCATAGTACCTAGGATGAGCTTAATTATATTAGTTCTTCTCATTATAATCCCTCATGATATAACTACTAAATATTTTAATTCTAAAGGAAATGATGAAACAGCCGAATAAGGGAATATGAGCTGTGCAAAATTCTTGAAACTTTTTTTTATGTAAGGTATTGGGGGAAAGGCTGTTATTGTAGATATCATCATAAAACTATATACGAGTCGATAGACACTTGAATGAACTTTCTAATGGTATATTTATTTCAAGTCCATACTTCAAGAGAAACTGCAAGTTTGCAAGTAGGGGTAAAGTTTTTGGGCCAACCTGTATTGTAAAAGTATTGTTAGTTCTGTACAATTTATTCTCAATTAACGATAGCATCGTATTACTTCAGTGGTAACATATTTTCGGGTCTATAACCTATTTTCAATAAGAAACCTAGCTTCCTTTAAAAAATCTTCCCATCTTATTGATTATGAAAAACACTGAATCAGAAATCTTGAAGACAGTCGTCCATCACGATAGGCGGATAGCGATGATGCAATTTGTCAATTCTCTTTCCAGTACTATTCGCAATTTGATAGAGAATTTCATTAAAATCAAAGCAGGAAATATTATAACAATTGGATGAAAAAATTGGATTGAGGTTGAGTTCTGTTGTTGTCTTTCTATACTTCCAGTTTTTAGTTCTTATTCTTGTATTTGATCTTGAAAATCTTCCCCTTTAGTTTTCACTCTCATCCCCTACAGGAAAAATAATATGTAGAAGAGAACGATATACAACGAACAAGGTTTTAAGATAACATCAAAAGGATGTACTACAAAGATCACGATTAGCTTATTTTTATTTTCAAAATAACATTTAAATAAGAGTTGCCCCACAATGGATATGAATAAAATATTAATAAGAACGTTACAGCATATTTTCATTTCACTTTTAAAAATGCAATGAGCGGTTGTGCATGCATAAGCGATAATAATGTCATAGTCTTTCGGAACGGTACGTGTCTTTTTAAAAATTCTTCATTATTGTTGGTTTTACTTCTTATTACTAACACCACAACATCGTTCATTGGTATACATGGAACAGAACAGAAATTGTTCAGAAAGGAAGCGAGTAGTGTTATATTTATAAAAATACGTCACAATAATTATGCTGAAGGGTAAGCCCTAATAATTCTTGGTGGTATATATGAAATTCCCGATTTTTCAATTCTTTATAACACACATAAACTGCACTACCTGAGATGAGATGGTCAAAGACTAACTACTATTATTACGCATAATCGTTTCATCGCATTGCATAATTATAGTATCTTCATTTTCATCTTGGTGCAGCAATATAAACTTGGTTGTCCACTGCGTTACTGGCTGTAGTGAGTTTATTGCATATTTTTTAGTTTTTCCAAATTTTGTGAATCAGTCGAAGAAAAGATCTTTAGTCTGAAGCACGTGAGAATCCAGAGAGAAAACATTTCAAACACATGAGAATTCTTGTGTACACAAGAATTTAAAAAATAGTTGGAGGTTCCTAGTTTGATCCTGGCGCTCTCAAACGAATATTTAGGCGCTCTCAAACGTTCGATTAAGTATGTTAGGTCTCACTCAGTCTCATATAAAAGGGTACCCAAACGTATATTTTATGTAGAATACTGTATCTGTGATGCTACTAATATATTTATCACACGTGTCAACATTTCAAAATAAATCTACAACACTTACAGCAAGTAATACTGTAATAAGTCAGTATAGAAATATTACCATAAAGTTAAAAAAAGAAGAACGACCTCTGTTATAATTTGACTGCATTTGAATAATTATTGTGCATACGAGCTGTACATTTCATAATTATTGTGCATATGAGCTGTACATTTCATGTATACGGTACACTAATGTAAAAAGAGTAAATTAACAACTCCATAAGAATATTTCAGGGTCTTGACCTTGTTTCACAACAAACAAATGGAATAACAAATAACACAAGTAAAGATATTTAAATAAGGAATCTCGATAATTATTACAAGTCATTTACATTGGCAAAAGATCTTCTTTTTCCTTATTGTAAACGTAAATGAAGATACTTTTTGCATTGTGATTTATTGGACACGACATTATTAAGATTAGTCTAATAATAAATTACAGAAGATTACTGAAGAAATAAAAGTTTTAATTATTATCTTACTTTTCAATATGATGAAGAAATACAGCATTTGATTTTGTAAATATAACATCACATAATTATCTGCTAAAAATATAACAGTGTATAAAGAAAATCAGAATATGATACAAAAGATGTACCATGTAATTATAATGGCACTTTTCACAAATATTGCTGAAGAGCAACTTTCCGTACAGGCATTAGGTGGGAAAATCAACCAGGAAGCAAATGACAAATTGTCAGAACTGAACAGGCACAAGTTAAACGAGGAGTACATCGGGACAGCGGGAGGTGACCAGATTCCGATATAATATCAAGGGTTCATCAAGTAATCCTGTTCACCAAATGAATACGTGAACTCTCGAAATCGTACTGGAAACTGGTCACCACCCGATGTTACGATGCACTCATTTAAAAAAATTCATTTAAATTATATATATATATATATTAGGTACTGTAATATTAATTAACGTGTCAGAATACTTAATTTAATTTTACGTAAAAATTACAGTAAACATTAAACGAGATACATGAAATGAAGCATGAAACCAACAATTCAATTAAAAACTCAAATATCGTAAATGAATCTTAACTTCGGAAAATTATCTGTTTTTGGTGGAATTATCTATATAAAAATTTGAAATGATAACAAGTTCACTAATAACTAATTTCCTGAGGTTCAAAAATGGGGATACAAGATTGTATAGATGCTATAAAATATTACAAACATTACACGAAATTTCTTTTCACATAAATTTACTTTCTTTGCCTACCATCTTACAATTGTCACTGACTATATGAGATCTAAAGTTCTATTCGTGAATTTAGAATGAAATTAAATTCAATAAAAAATGCGAATAGTAGTAGTTTTATAATGATAAAGGTGAAACAATATTTTTGTACGTCGGAGAGTTCCAATACAAAATTCTGTAAATGTTATAAAATTGTAGTTTACCGTAACTGTAGCTTTAGTAGATAATAAACCCTTTGAATAATGAAAAACATTAAATTGTTTATATTGCAAAATTGAATTTAGAATTGAGAGAGAAAAAAATCTCAGTCTCAGAAACGGAAGTGCGATATTATTTCTATAGGGAACAATGTCAACAGGAATAAGTAAATAAAATGACCAATGTCATTTAGTTTCTTATGTCCGTTTTTATATTATAACTGAAGGAGTCGAAGGACAGATTACAGATGATAAATAAAAAGAGAAAACAATATGATATTGCATGAATACTAATAAGTTCATTTATTACGTAAGTATAAAACCGGTTAAAGAACTTTTATCATTCGATGTCGATTAATATCTAAAGTTATTATACTAATTTATTTCAGTTTTATCCTGCTGTATTGTGATTTCACCGAAGGAAATGGTTTATTTTTGGAATATAAGAAAATATTCTGTACAATTGTGTTATATATAGACGTACTAAATTTAAAACATGATGTTTTTACTACTTAGGTAAAAACAGTTATGTAAGAATATGAAAAAAGATGAAATGCAAAAGTCATAGAAAGGAATTTTGCTTATTCAAAGTACTTCAGAGGGTTAACCAGCAAAAACTAGCATGAAACTAAAAGATTACCTCACTAAAAAAAAATATATTCAGCGACTAATGTTCTCTATTTTTGTTTGTTTAATCCAAATAATATAACTTTCAAATTTCAAATCTCGTATATTTCGTAACAGTGGTATTGCATTAAAGTATAAAACTGTTAACTAAATCGCAAGATTCACAAGTCGATCGTGTTATGACGGCAATTTAATCTTTAATAACTCATACATCACGAAATAGCAATTACCTACGTACTTTTACTCCAAAAAAAGAATCTTTTATGATCAACTATTATCGTTAAGAAAGATTAGAAACACTATGAAAACAGTAGAAACATTTGAAATAATCATCAAAACGTCTACGATGTAGTCTACCTTTGAACATATTTATTATAAACGAACATTCACATTTTCTACGAAAACATATACTCCTATTAGTATGACAGAGTAGAAAATCAAGTTCTGTAATTTAAAGAGTAAAAAGTGAGTGTTTTTACCAACTCTAGAATGAGAAAACCCATTCGGCTACTATTATCGTAAGAAAATGATAAATGAAAAGACTGACATAGAAGACCTCGAAAATTTTAAAAACACGTGGAATATTTCCCAACACAAAGTAGAAATCATGTATTTGAAACACAGAAATGTTTAACAGATTCCATAAACATTTTATTCATACCATCTCCCTATTGAATAGTGTAGGCCAAGGTAAAGCAACTGGGTTGAGGTAACCGCCTTCTACTCAAAACATTTCAGTAGTGCAAAAACACAACTTTAATGCTACTTACTCCAGCTTTTGGAACAAGTATATTAACTGCCAATTATTGTCATTTCAAACTAATAATCAATATGACAATAATTGTATAATTATTTTCTGATCAATGTACCAGAAAATAATTTGCATATTATCTTTATGGGAAACAATGTAAGTACAAAACGGTTTGTTTATAAAAACAATAAAGCACTGATGTAAAATCATGTTATCGTGGTTGTCGTCTATGTAGTTTTAAGAGATAGTTAAGTAGCAGTGTTAAAGACCGACCTTGGTCTCGAAACATTCTTGCCTCTTACTTCATTCTCGATCACGTGGTTTGAATCTCAACAATTCGTTTCCACGATTGAAGCTCACGTTAGTTTATTCATTAACTTTTCAAAGTGGTCATTTTTGTGAAGTGTGCCCGGGGTTTTAGGAAAATTGGAAAAATCGCTCTAATTTCGCAAGGTAGGAGGAGTAATGTAAATTTAGAAGTGTTTAAATGTTCACTTCTGGAAATTTTAATTTTGTATTTATTTTGAAAATTTTAAATGCAATTTTCAATAAATGAAGTAATTATAACACAAAAATGTAGTTCATCTTACACTATCCAAACTTGAAGAGGTTGCTAACCGTAATGCATATATCATTATGGTCAGATAGATGAAAAAATAGAGTTATGCTATAATAAATTATGTACTTACTATTTATTGATAGTCGGTACTTTTTGAACAGTTTTTAATAAATTTCACCGGTTAGGAAATAGTTAGTTAAGAATTTCTATTTTTAGAATTATTTCCATGTCATATAACTATTCTGACTTTATTCAACCACAGATACCACATAATTTGTAAGAAAAAGGAAATTAGTACACTTTAAATTCGGTGGTAAATAATAAATTATAAATATGAATTTAAAGTATCAAATAATAACTTTGTCAAAATAATAATTTATACCGTTATTATGTTCGCAAAATTTAACTATGATTTATTCCCTATTAAAATTATATACAAAAAGAGGGGGAAATTTGCATTTACGTTGCAAATGCGTAACTATACTCCTATGAGTATTCTAAAAATATTTTGAAAAGTATTAGTTTTATTTTCAAAGATTATAACTCATTATATTTCACCAAGGCAAAATCTTAATCAGTCATTATGATTGTTATCGCTAATTTTAAAGTAGTGAAAGAAAGATGTTTCAAACTTTTTCAACACAATTACTGTTGCTTCTAGATGTAGTATATTTGCAAAACTCTATTACGATATGGAATAAACTGAACTGGGAGGTAAATTTACAGTTTTAAGCAACATAACTTCCAAAATTTCTATGACAAACATGAATAATAATATATCAGACTTTTCTTATTATATAATACAGAAATTTCTTGAATGCGGTTTCATGTAGACTCAGAAATTTTACTTCTTCCTGAAAAAACTTCTTAAGATAACCGAATCTGTTATAGCTATTTGGTTTATCCCTATGGTTGTAAATGATGGGTATTCATTGAAAATTTTGGTAGGCGTATACACCAGAATTTAAAGTTCAGGAGGAATTCATGCGGACTTCTGAAATACTTGTACATCATCGAAATTCTCGGCGGAAGTGAATACCACCTCGATTATAGTAGATATACGAGTATGTAATTATCATGATGTAATTATTAAACACAACCAAATAAAAATAACTTTTTAGGCATTTCAACACTGCCAGAAGGTTTATTAAAATTACACTACTGGTTTGTTCTCGAGTTGCATGTACAGAGAAATGAAAGTGAATAAGTTATGAATTTGTCACGTTGATGCATTCTGTACAGGAGCTTGTAATTCAAATGCATTATTGCAAATTGAATCTGGATACTGCTTCAGTTGAGAACAGAAAAAAAAGAAAGAGAAATTCAAATATTTTGTTTAGTTATCGTAAAGAACTCGAAACATGCCAAAATGAGATCCATCAGCGCAAACAATGAGTGGGAAAGTTGGAAGTGGCTGCAGATAACGACAGCAACCTTTTCAATAGATTCACTTCGATTCCAATTTCCTATCTATATTCAACCACAGGAGAGTCGTTTTTTACAACTCGTCTAACTCGGAAAAAAAGCTACCGAAAATACCTTAAAAATAAGGGCGAGAAAGAAAATATGGATTTTAAAGCTTCTACTGATTACGTAATAAAGCCACGTAGAAAGTTGTGCTGCTGATATCCTTTATGACCAATTCTTATACCCAAAATGTCTGGGATAAAACGATGTCTTTGTTACGAGATAACTTTTTCTCATTAGTGTCTAGCGAGTTTTAATGATTTGTAGATGTAATGGAATTTTTCGAGCGAAGATATAATTCTTCGATGCTTAGCTTTCTGGTTGATCATTAAGTAAATTTTAAAAATAGAATTATAAATCTAAAACCTGATCCTTAATGCTATGATTCCGAAGCTATACTTATTTTATAATATTTTGATGTAGTGTCGCAGAATTAAGAAATATCTTAACTTACAAGAATGGATCATTGATTTCTTTTTGTTTGGTGTAACAGGTAGATAATACGATATTGCGCTAGAAATAAGTAATATACAACTATTAAGATTACATTTGAATTTTTTTTGTCCCTATTTATATCATTCAAATTACCAAAACGAAAATTTTGTTTGCACTGTAAAAAAGTTTCGAATTTAAGAAACATTTTATTAGAGCAGCATTGTGTAATATAACCTTTTCATAAGATTAGCTTACATCCATAATTTTACTTGTAAATCTTCTAAATTCACACACCTATAATTCTGTATAACATTACTTTTGCACGAGAAAGTCACATTTATATTTTTCCTCAAAATCTTAACTTATCATTAAAAGATTACCGAAGCGGCAAATTGTGATGGTGTTATCTCATCTTTTCATGCTACAACATGTACTAACTCCATCACCCCATCCTTCTATCTTCTCCTTTCTAATATCAACATAGAATTATTATTACAACACGTGCATTATTACTATAGGCACAATAGAACAAAATTAAACGAAAAGCTAAATACGGCTATCTCATTCTTATCTTACTTTGAGATTTTATATTCAATTGCTTAGGTGGTGAGAATCGTGACTTATTATTGATTAATCTCAACAATCATTTATTACTTTCATTCTTGTGAGATTGCAAGTGAATGTCATTTAATTAAATTGCGTTATTCTTATATGGTATATTTACAGTCAGTAGGTATAGGATAGATGCTTCATTCCCATTTAGGATATGTTGTTTTTGACAGTCGATGAGTCGATCAGGGATAGACTTTCACTGAAGATAAAATTGATAATCAAACAATAGGTTTGTAACATACCACTCATGCCTATTAATAACCTAACTTCAATTCATTCATTTTTTTTTTTTTTTTTTTTTTTCAAATTTTGAAATGGTACATCTGGAATATCCTCGATATTCAGAGAAACGTTGAATTATTAAGATTTGTTAAAGAATCAGATGATAGACTCAGCATTTAGAAAAGGAGAAGCAAAGTGGCAATATGTAATTTTGCGCATTAATAATATATTACACCATATCCAATATCGATTCCAAATCACCAAGCAATAAGTATGTGAGAAGTAAAGTTCTTTTACAAAGGAAATTTTTCCCTTCTGATTTGAAAGGGATAATACATATTTCACACATAGATATCGAAGGTAATCAAACATCCTATCTACCTTCATTTTTATCAAGATCATGAAATACATATTAAATCTAATAGATTTTCGTTCCATGAAGGTCTTTTCAATAATACACTTACTGCAGCAAATACTGAACCGTTATTTACACAAAATAACCTTCTTCATTTATGAGTAACATTGATTGCATAATAATTTTACGTAATTATTTAGACATATTTACTGTATTTTTTGTCTTATAATTACACGTATCTAATGTTTGCCGATAAAAAGTAAATTACTAAGAAATTCAAAAGACCATATTTAGATGCGACCTGCGGCGAAGCGCAGAAAGCATCCATTGTCCTCGGTATGTCCGTCTGTCTGTCGGTCGCAAGAAACAGCCAGAGATAGGTATACGGAAGTGTATAGAAAAAATTCTCAGAAAAAAAAATCCAGCTCACATTTTCATTTTCGAGTCGTTCGATCGAACCTTGGCGAATATCGAGTCGATAAATCCGATAACGGCACGAGATAGCTATAGGGAACCATATATTTATTCGAAGGGCGATTTTATCCTGATTCCAAAAATGATTCAATTTTTAAAATTCAACCGAAATTCAACGAATATCAAATCGGTCAATATTTCACGAATATCGAGGTGATATATCCAATAACGGCCACATCTGTAGGTATAGGGAAGTACAATGCCGCATATTAATCTTCGAATCGATCAATCGAACTTTGACGACTATCGAATCGATAATATTTCAATAACTGTTAGAGACATGTATAGCAAACTATAAAACAATAATTCGAAAAACAATTTATTCAGATTCTAAATAAGTGTCAATTTTATGTTCCATTTCTTTAAATGTTTACATAAAAGCACTGGTCTATATGGTCGCATCTTTATTAACGCTAACAGCGTTTAATTCTACTTGTTTTCATATACTACTTGCAATATATACACTTTTTTCTTCGTTATATTAATTCAATGCAAAATAATATATTCCTATATTTATCATTGGAAGAGAGGGGAAAAAATCCTAAGATAGCAAACTTCCTCAAGTATATTGAACTTTTATCACTTCAAATCTGGATTATATTGTAATTACGAATAATAAAAGATATGAGAAATTCAAGTTCGACTGAAGGTAGTTGGGTATATTGGTAATATACAGGACTTCCTTGAAGAAGAACGGTCATGATAAACTACTTTTTTCATTTCGCTGTACAGTCTATAGTATCAGTACCTTCAGAAGTATTTTACACTAAAAGTCGGTGATTAACCTCTGAGTCTCCAAAGGTGGTATAATCTATAACCGGACAACCATTTTATGTCTCCGATATATCTATAACCAGTCCTATAGTTACGATTGATATTTTTTTAGAAATGTAGCAATAGCAGATATGTTATTTCGTAAATCATGTGCTGTACCTCCATAAAGGGTTACAAGAACTTCCTTATTATTTTCGTGTCCAAAAAATGCTTTTCAACCACATATCTAACATATTTTTAATACTTATTATCTAAAATATAAAGAAATCTAGAAATGACATAAACATGTATAAATATTTTACAATTATTTGAAAAGAAAATTTTCAGCGATAGTCTACAATACACCAGTATAATTACGGTTCTGTATATTTCAGTAACCTATAAATATTATGGAACGAAGAAAGGCAGCAAATTTAAAATCTTCACTAAACATTTTCATCATTCGATAATAATTCTAATTCTTTTCAGTAATTTTAACAATAGCATTTAATATTTTTGCCATTTTTCACTTCAACAATGCTGTTAACAGAACAAATAGCACTACAAAATAATAAAACTTGAGTTTAAGTCCATCCCAATTAATTACTGTAAGCTGTAAACCATTATCTTCCTTTTAAAATTCTCCTTCAGTTTATTCTCGACTCACCTGTGTACATTACAACAGAATGAATATACTTCTCACACATATATATACTGCACAGAACTTAAAGTGGAAAAACGACTTGAGCTAAGTCCAACTATCAAATCAGTAGCTATAGAATGAAGCTTAACAAGGTAATAATGGTCTATTAAGACATTTTAAGAGAATCCCAAGTTTCCGAGAGTTTTCCTATTCCAAGTACATTCTCGGAAGCAGCTGCTTCTCTTCCTATAAACCAATGACACAGAAATAAAGATCCATTTGGAGCTTCTGGCTTTCCTTGTTGGATAATTAAGTATATCATCAAGTGCTTTCTCATGAAATTATAAGCTGTAATTATCTCAGGGTAATGTCATTAAATATACATGGAAGAAATATTACAGAGGGTGAAAATGATGTTATTATAGTATTCCACTTGCTGAGGTAGAAATACATTATTGTACCACAACTTCTATTAGGTTATTAAAATGCTCTAGAAGCATCATTACAATCTGTGTCTCTTGGAACTCGAAATAAGCAAATCATAATATTGTTTATGTTTATTCAGGTTTTTTAACGACCTAGTTCCTGTCGGGTTTGAATTCATCTTGGTTTTCATGGAGAAAGATTTAGGCTCGTTCTGTATCGACTCTAGAAAGTAAATTCCATTTCAATCTACTCCAGCAAATTGAGCCTTATTAATCGTTCATTGTAAAAACTTGGGAAAATTCGAATATGTTTATAAAAGGCGATGCTCTTTTGGCGATTATAGCCTTGATAACGTTTAAACCAGACTTGTTTAAATTCGTTCATCTCGTCGAAAGGTTTACGAGGTTCACAAAGGGTTCTTCTTGAAAAGACTAGGTCGAAATCCTAATTTAATGTTCTTTTGTTTTTATTGAGTCTACTTTCAACGAGGGGAATGACGATTACCGATAATCTCGTACGCTTGTTTCGTAAAGATTCATAATCTCAGTCAAAATCTCTTACAATCAATATAATCTCAAAATCTCAACAAAAATACTGATAATCTGAAAATCTCATAAGTTTTCTAC